>JAKTUJ010000067.1:0-12844 GCA_030556625.1 Petasospora euphorbiiphila | reverse complement strand
TTGTCGATGGAAGATCTGTGTAACATGTTAGTAGCTCAAGACTTCAAGGAAAATCTTGGTCGGGGCAACGTATAAAACGCGACGCGAAAAATCTGATCGCCCGCTTCTTACACCTCCTCACCAAGGCAAAGGCTGAAATTCTACTTACCTCCTGCTTTCCCTCCTCCTTTTCCTCCCCGACCTTTATCAGCGGAACCAGAAACTGGTTCAAATGGTGTAGAATCTGATGTCGAATCATCGTCTCCATTGTCGCATGCGACGTTCATGTCGTAACTGAGAGTGTAACGGCCTTTCATGTGTTCTCCAAAGAAAGAGACGACCAAATGTTCTCCACCTGGGATAGCACCAAATTTTATCTTAATAGTCCCAGCAGAAGGTCTAGTAATCGTGGCACCCAAGTCTCTGTAGTCTGTATAGAAGGAAAACTTGTTGAAGGCAGTTGCAATAAAAGCTTCCACGTCAGGCTTTATAACACCACTTGACAGGTGGAAGGTAATCGTTCCTGATCGAATGCCTTCATTATCACACATATCCCACCGAGGACGGAAGTAAAAGATGGTATCGCCTCTCATAGTGATTCTGCTCCACAGTACATCATCAGATATCACATTGGATCTAAACGTTACTTCGGCGGTAAGATTATCATTCCATGTGACCGTGTTCTTACCTAGAACCCAATGAGAAGCAGCAGCGACCGTCTCGGCTCTACCACCTCCATCAAAGACAACACTGAATTTGGTAGTACCAGAAACAACAGAATGAGCGGGAAGGTTGCCTGTGACACGGCAGTGAATGACGGTCACAGTGGTTCTTCCACCTGCAGGGTCGACGTTGCACGATGCGATGGTGTGTGCGTATTCGTCCAGGAGATCAAAATTGTTGGAGATAACTCCGTGACTCCAAAGTCTGAGTTGGTAAACGTACGGCATGTTCAAGGTAAAAGTGTCACCAGTTGCCACTTTGGAAGAATCAATGGACCAAGACATCTTCACATCCCAAAAGTCGAATGGTGTCGACCTAGTTGATTGGGAATTTATAGTGATGGAGTCAATACTCGTAAAGATTCCATCGACTTCTTTTGCCGCTGCAATGGAGAGCAGGGCAAACGAAAGACCGTAAATGGTAAATCTCATTTCTTGTGTGACTCAATATATGTCTTTTAGAATGAACACTTTTTGGGCGATGAAGATTCATATTTATAAAAAACCACGGATGCACCCGAAGACTACCATTGCAGGGTATAGAGAACCGACAAGTAATGTGTTTTTGGCGCTCATATGCAGATTTGTGTCTCGAGTCCTCATCCCTGTATGTATGAATAATTGATGGTTAGTTTAGACCCAGAGCCAGAGACGTGGATTTCCGGATTGGTACCATTGTTGGTGTAAGAGACCTCGGTAAGCACGCTCCCCGTAGGCAGTAAATAACTTGTTTAGCACGATTTATGTCAAATGGTATTGACGATGGCTATCACTTCCTCCATCCATCATCAAAGTTCCTTTATGCGGAGGAACGTTGAAAAGATCAGACGATGTGGGACAGTGGGCTCCACGACAAGATTGTGCACTCACCTTGGGTTCAGCCTTATCATGGCACATCGGCGGTTTTATCTGCAGGTGTGCTCCCAACCAGAGGAGGTCTATGATGTTTTATACCGGGTGGGTGATTCGCACTTTTCACAGAGTAAACTCCTACTGAAAAACCCTACAGACCAATGCAGATGCGTTGATGTAGTCTTGCCCAATCTACCGCATTTCCCTTTACCACCTTCTAGAAGGGCCAACCCAGACAGCCAATAGCCAACGGTCACAACAGTAATAGCACGTATGAGAAGTCAAAAATACAGACCAAATACTCCAATCTCCAACTTGAAAGTGGAAGTTCTCTAATGCGTTGTTTTAGTATTATGAACAAAGATACTACTAAAATGATGTTACTTTCAGACATAATATGGATGTTGGCCACTCTCCAACGTTTGTTGGTTTCATCAATGACTTCCGGCGAAACCGGAATAGTGCGTTTATTGATTAAAGATAAAATGTTTCTCCTGGATGATCCCGCACTGGTAAAAAAGCTCTTCAAACAAGAGGGGAACATACTTCAAGGCCCAGAAAGCTAGCACCATATAGGAATTTACGTAGTGACTCGTGTTGTACTGTTGTTCATATGGAGGAGAATAGGGAGTTCCATCCTGTTTTGGTGGTGAACAGCTGTTGCTTTCTACTATCGTCAGTGCTCGTGAGTAATTGACTACACACAACACACAACATAAAAGATCGTCCACTATTACTATAACGATAGAGCCAGATTTGAGTTTAGGTGGTAGGTTCCCAAGACTAGATGTGGATTCATGTAAAACCGGCATATGGCCTGCAATGAGCACTTGAAGATGCAAATGAGACGTCCAAAAACGACTGTCAATTCACGGATTGGATTTGAATAATACGTACAATGCATGACGTGGTGATCTATAGGTACATACATGCAGAGCAGAACTATACATGAATGGGTCGAATCAAGCATGTGGTTGCTACATCTCGCATGGTATCTACCCCTTGAGTTGTGGTTTTGTCGATTTGTTTAATTGTTCATATGTTTAATTGTCCATATGTTTAATTGTTCATATGTTTAATTGTCCATATGTTTAATTGTTCATATGTTTAATTGTCCATATGTTTAATTGTTCATATGTTTAATTGTTTGTTTCACCCACATGATTTGCCAGCTGCCAGTCCTCTTGATAGATTTCATTTGACCAATGAAACAACTATCTACTCATTCAGTCTCACTTTTCTGGTAATATTCAACGCTGAATTGGCCATTTGGTGCCGATACAATGGTTAGTGAAAACCCTATACGTTTGGGAGGTCACGCAATTCGTGCACCCTCATCAGCAAGTGGCATCCACAGGGATTATCAACCAGCATCACACACCTACTATTTTGTTATGTAATCTGGTTTTCTTTTGCTGTTTACATGACTCTCCGTCCAAAACGGCGGTGTAAGTAGATCCAGAATATTAGCTATACCGGGAAGTGATCACTTGGCATCACTGTCTAACCTGCATTCAAGATTGGTCATTAACTGCAGAAATGAGTCTTCAAGCAATGATCTAGCCCTTACAATAGTAGCATTAAAGCAGTAGTAACGCAGCATCCCTGTCATCTGTATTCAGTTTTTGGATTAGGTGGGTTCACTTACTCTGCGCCATTTGAGCTCGTGGCTGAAAAGAGCGTGAAGAGTGCAGAGATAGGTCCTTGTACGTTCTGTGAGTCTGTATGTGGTAAGAACTACCAATTATTGAAGTGGAAAAGGCAACACCAGCGTCTCATTATTTCCCTCAGAGATCGGAGTTATAGGTTAAGAAGCTGAGTAGTCAGGTTGTTGTCTCCCAGTGCAAGGTCAGAGATGACCGGGGTTTGGGCGAGACAAATTGCTGGGTAATAGATGTGGTAAGAAGGATAGACTGGAAAGGCCTTTGTACCCCTCTCACCGTCGCCAGAGGAAAATCAAATCTGGACACAGGCTCCCATGGACATCCCACTATGGTGGTGTTTGGGGGCAGCCTTCAACTCTGTTACGTAGCAGAGATGAGCTCAGACCATCGGCGAACCATCAAGAAGTACGGCACACGTGACTTGGTCATTGAGATGTTTGGCGGCAGCTACACTTGATTACCCGGAACCTTATATGAAAGTTACGTTTAATACTGTGTAGAAGAAATTGCCTGTCTTTCTAAGTAACATATAAAGATACAAAAATAGAGGATCCCAGGCCCATTATATAGACCGACGGGAAACACCAGACCTCCTGCAAAGGAGGTCACCAGCAGAGGGAATGTTTCAACCTCAGGAATGTTTGCAGTCTTCGGAAATTAGGGCAACAACCAAAGCGCGAATCCCTGAGAACCACATCATCGACCCCCCCCCCAGCAGCTGTCAAGAGGGTCGTCTTCTGACAAGTCAATTGTTTGTTGCGGCAACACCATCACTTTCCAAATCACAACCTGTCTGCGAAACCACCTTTTCAATCGAATACTCAATTCCCAACAACTCTTTCAATTGCCAATTCCATATCTCTTGATGTAGTCCACCTCTAAGCAACATGTATGGGTGTTCTTAAGCTGAGGTACGGATGTCTGACCCAAGATCACATTTAATCCTTCATTTCACAAGAAAGGATGTATTATACCCCTATAACGATATTATTGAGTATTATGGACATCTTTCGTTATTATTAGCTAGTTATTTTTGGTAAAATCTCCAGTTTAAAATGACCCATTTTTTTTTAGTTAATTCATTTCAAATTGAAATGAAACTCACTATATCTGACTAATCTTTGGAAGTTACCTGTTTACTTGCAATAGAAGACAACAAAGACCAGCTTCAATTGGGGCCAATGGGACCATAGGGTACAAGAAACGGACGAATGCCGGTTCTGCGGAGTCGGCACTAAAGAAACCATCCCACACATGTTCAATGAATGCACCACAACCCAAGAACTGTGGAAGGCTATCCGTGACAACCCACAGGATCGCATCTGGCACCCAAAAGACCTCATAACACCTGGAGAGCACTTGGAATACAAAAGCAAGTGGATAGAAGCAGTCAACAGACTCTGGAAATGGGGGAAGGAACCAGAGAATCGGACGCTGTATGGGGAGGAATGGAAGGAGAAAATCATTGACAGAACGGTTTACTACACCAGAACTCAATTCAAGAACTACTAGAACTCGGAGAAGATTTGAATGAAACAAGCACAAGCTGAGTCTCCACCAGGGGCGCAAACGGAAAGATAAACCCAAGACTAAAAAGCACAAGTTGAAACACAGGAACGTTTGTTACAGTTCAAGCTCAATGAGATCTAAAGTACTGAATTGATAAAGTAAAAAGAAGAACACAAGGTAAGACCAAAGAAGAAGTGATTGAGAAGGGATCCCGACAGGTACAATTTTATAAGTTAAGCTGATCCGAAATATATGTTAAAAAAAAAAAAAAATTGCCAGCAGGATCAACAACGGATGAAACATACCAAGACACTCGGGATACCACTAGGTAACACGGATTGGAGTAACGACCCGAAGAAGATAGAGCGGAACATTCAGTTCCCACTCACAGGAACTCTGGACCTGGTGCACCGCGGAGAATCCATGAATGTTTTCATCCTATTCCAAATATACTGGCGAGAACTCTTCAGCAGAATACCTAACCAATCTCTCAAGAAGATCAATCTCGCCATCAAGAAGAGGCACTTCAAAGGAATTGGAATGACTAATTTGTTGAAACTACGATGCCATGGGGGACTCGGTTTGATTGACTTGAACCTCCAACTGTTAGGGAAGAGAAACACCATGATCCTACAGTCTACTTCTACACTTTGAAGACCTGTTAAACAAAAGCCAATGGATTGAAGCTGTGAAGCTGTGGACAGACTATGGAAATGGGGGAATGATCCAGAGAACCCAGCTTTATTCGGCCCATAATGGAAGTAGGCATTGTAACTGTGCTGAGTGTATACCAACTCCTAAGAGTATTTGTCTGTCACAAACCTGCTTCTACAATCATATACTTGCTTCCTTGTATATATGTTGAGGTCAGGGTAGTTTTCTTACCAGGTTCATAATGTATCAGGATTGATATAGTGCGCGATCCGCAATATGAAACGGCAACCTTTTCTTACGCCCACACGGATATCGTTGCGTGATGTCTGCAAACATCCTCCTTTCCAACGTTTCACATACTATAAGAATGATAGTATGCTCTGTCTTTTGCCTACCTTTTACTTTATAGCTGTGTATACTTTAAGAGATTTTATCACTGTTTCCACAACGGCATTGTATTATTAAGCACAGTATTGGTTGCTTACATAACAGAAACCATTATCACGTGTAAGGCCAAAACAATAAATCTGATCTGGTTGGGAGCACACTGCAGATAAAGCCGCCAATGTACTGCGATAAGGCTGAAGTTTGTGCACAGTCCTCTCGTGGAGCCATTTGATCTTTTCAACGTTCCTCCGCAGAGAGCAACTGTGATGATGGATGATTCAGGTGATAGTCATCGTCAAAATATAATGTATATCGTGCTAAACAAGGAACTTACTGCCTACGGGTAGGCTGCCCGAACACCAATCAGCACATCCACGTGTCTGACTCTGCGTCTAAACAATCCATAAATTATTCATATACATGGATGAGGACTCGAGACACGGATCTGCATGTGAGCTTCAAATGTCTATTGCTTGTGGGTCCATTATACCTTGCAATGGTAGTCTCCTGGTGCATCCGTGTTTTTTTTATAAACATGTATCTTTATCGCTCAAAAAGTGTTCATCCTAAAAGACAGATATTGAATCACGCAAGAAATGAGATTTGGCATTTACAGAGAGCAAAAGAAGTCGATGGAATAACTACTAGAACTCGGAGAAGATTTGAATGAAACAAGCACAAGCTTAGTCTCCACCAGCGGGGCAAACGGAAAGATAAACCCAAGACTAAAAAGCACAAGTTGAAACACAGGAAAGTTTGTTACAGTTCAAAAAAGCTCAATGAGATCTAAAGTACTGAATTTGATAGAGTAAAAAGAAGAACACAAGGTAAGACCAAAGAAGAAGTGATTGAGAAGGGATCCCGACAGGTACAATTTTATAAGTTAAGCTGATCCGAAATATATGTTTAAAAAAAAAAAAAAAGAATCTTTACGAGTATCGACTCCATCACTAATGCTGGCAAGTCAGAAGGATCGACACCATTCGACTTTTGGGATGTAGAAATGTCTTTGTGTCCACAATTCTAAAGTGGCAACTGGTGATACTTTTACACTGACAATGCCATATGTTTACCAAATTAGAATTTTGATAAACGGAGCTGTCTCTAACAGTTTGTTTTGATCTCCTGGACGTTTTTGGGGGCATCATCGCTTGGTGCGACATCGACCCTGTGTAAGAGCCTTAGCGACCGTCATCCACTGCCCTGCCACGGGCGAACTTGATGAATCTGTCGTTTAGGGTACTACTAAATTCAGTGTTGTCTTTGATGCAGGTGGTAGATCATTACCTTCGACCTCTCAAGTGGTGAGATACTGCCTGCTGAGGAAACTTCATTGCAACTGCCATCAACGACTTTGGCTTCTATACGGAGTACAGCGACTTGGATGCCATGTGTCCCTGACCTAGTCCTGGGACTGTTAAGATTACATTTGGTGAAATCCCAGCTGGAGAACGCTTGGCTGTCTCTTTCTTTGGAGAACAGTCTGTGCTTAAAGCGTACTCTCTCAATTTCGACATGAAAGTCATTTGCTTCAGCGGAAACGGGATGGGACAAAAGATGGTGAAACGTGGAATCCAATTGCTGGTTCGGCTGACATAGGTAATGGAGGAGGTAAGTCAAATTTGGGCGTTGCGTTGGTAAAGAAGTTAACGAAGCGGCCTATCAGATCTTTTCGCATCGCGTTTTATACCTTGACTCGACCAAGATTTTCCTTCAAGCCTTCAGCTACTAACATCTTACACAGATCTTCCATCCACAACAACTATTACAGAAGCTTGGAGAGGATGTCATGATGTCAGCAGCTTTGCCACCGGTGATGCGGGCACTGTCACTCTGCTTGTTAAAATGCCAACACCAGGTGCTTGTATGCTACATCCTTACACAACCACGTACATTGACCCTGAAGGCTCCTCTGTGAGTGTGACTGGGATTGTGAGCTATTACACAACCAACGACAGAGATGGCCACCTTTCGACCGCAACTGCAACTAATCCGTTCACTGTTCCACATCCATACACGAGGACGTATATCAACGATGATGGCTCTTCTAAGACTGCTATGGTTTTGTTCTCCGGCACAGACTCTGACGCTCTGACGGTAACTTCGCGACTGCCACCGAAAACCGCGTAATGGGTATTTCGTGTAAATGGCATGCCACTGCGACGATTCCATATTCCATTCACAGTTCCAGACCCATACACCACTACGTATGCTGGCATTGATGGTTCATCCCACACCAGTATCGTGACGTTCTCGGCAGTAGAGGACAGCGATGGACACTTTGCAACTGGCACTGAGACGATTCCGTTGGTTATCCCTGCAACCTCAGTATCGCCTACAACGGTCATGTCACATGCCAGTACTATGACCGTGTCCAATGTTCCCTACCTTAATATGACTACGCTCACAGACTCTGATGGAAATGGAGGTAGTGCAGTTATGTCGCACATCCAGAGTCCCCGTCAGAAGACCAATATGCAAGCGGTACTACTGCAATTCCAATTGCTGTTCTATCACCATATACTACGACATTCCTTGCCTCAAGTGGGTTGGCCACAACTTCTGTTGTCGCAGTTTTTTCGACGATAGGTGAAGGTGGGGATCACGCGACTGGTGCTATTACTATGTAGGTGGATGTTACTTCTTCGTCAACAGGCAGGTCGACACCTGACGGTTCGTCATCGACGTCTGCCGTTATTTCTACTGATGATGGGGCTGGATGCAACCGCCCACTCTCATTGTTAACAATGAGTGTAGGCCTTCTTCTGACTCTTCTGACTTAATATTTTTCTTGCCTCATGTTCTCATTTCTGGTTTCTCCAGTTGGGGATGTTTACAGTTTTCTATTTGATTCATCATTTGAAGTTCTAATTCTTTGGTTGTCTTTCGTTGTTCAAACATATTAGCAACTGATTTGGTTATGTTACATGTCGGTTCTTCGTGATATTAATGTCTTCGTTCAGTTGATACATTGATATATGTAGTAACATTTATCCCGCACTTTATTCCCTCTAGGCGGATTGTGTAGTACATATAGGTACGTGCACTCTCAGGGGAAACAGTCACCATGTTCTATATTCGCAAGTGTACTGTCCCATCAGCGATATAGATGTGGCATTGCTCATAATGCAGAAATAACAGATCTCCTTTCATTTTCCTCAATTCTCACTCTTGTTGGTGATCACGGTACTTGATGATTCAACTTCGTTTCTTCGTAAAGCCTGGGATGTAGCAAATTGGGTAAGACAAAACAAAACAACCTACAAAGTCCGTACTATAGGCTGACTGGAGGAGATTCCCTCGGGACAAAATCCCCATATTATACATACAAAGTAATAGAACCGATACTTATGTGATATTGAAAGATCTTATTAGTAACAGACCACTGAATTGACCAATGAAGAAACTGGTTACGTTTTAGATGTGGTCCATGTGATAATCGATTTGGACGATAAACTGTGCGATCTGCCTTTTGAAAGGGTAGACCTTTGTCGCCAAATATAACTGTCTTATTAGCCCAGACTTCATCTGGCTACCTCTTTTATTCTAAACGCCCCGTTTTTATAAGATATTACGCTTCCGCTTCCTTTGCTTTGTAGTTTTATTCTTGTGTAAGACTCTAAGAGATTCATTCCGCTATCGCTTCAGTGTGAGCTCTTTGACGCTCTAATTTAATCTCGGAGAAGGGATGTGTGGTGCATGTGGTACCGCCTCGCAGCCTGCAGCATTGAAAAAGTAATGAAATCTATCTGTAATCCCGACCTGACTATAGTAGGGAAACCCGGTGTTGAATATTAGCTATTGAAATCTTGAAATGGAAATCACAGGTGCAAATCGGTGAGAGCGAAATCTCAACCGAAGTTGCTAGGCTTTGGCAGCGCTGATTAGCAAATATCATGGATTTCAACTAGGATACTGGTCAAAATTGGGGCCAAAATTCTGAGGATCTCGGAAAACTCTACCCGACATCGGAGGCTGTTTTGTTTGAGCCATTTAGCGAAACAAAATCTTCAAAAACAAGTTGAAACATTGAACATAGGGAAATTTGTTAAAGACCAGAAACAGAGATCATCCATTGAAAGGACAAGCCGGTAAAGAAAAGGAAACGGAGGGAAACAAAAACTGAAGGTATAAGCATTGAGAACGGATCCCGACGGGCACAAGTGTATAAGTTAAGTTGAACCACAATATAAGTTAAAAAAGAAAACGTTCTTCTATGTTTCATTTGTAACTTAACTTTTACTACAGTTCAGGTTGCGAAAGGATTTCGTCCTCTCCGGAAAGCACAATAATATACCGTCCGGAAGGCTTTGTCTCGTGCCGAAAATTTCGCCAAAGGCAAAGACTCGTCGTACTCTAGAAATCTGTCTCGTCACTCGTGAATCGGCGCGAAAACCCGTCGGCAACTCGTAACAAGAAATCTGACCGAAATCTATGAAAGCCCACCAAAAAATGGCGCAAAAATAATATGCCGAAACTCGCTCAACTCGTTACTCGTCAGCACTCATTCGACCGTCGTGGTGAACCTTTGTCTCACACTCGGGCAATTAGTGCAAACACGTCACTCTTTGATCGCGACACTATGCCCGGGAAGGGGGATCTAACATCATCTAAGTCCCAATCGTTTTTAGACACCAGACACCTCATTTGCATCTCCAACAGTACAATGCAGGCCATATGCCGGGTTTGCATGAATGCACATCTAGTCTCGCAAAGTGCCACTCAAATTTGGCTCTTTCGAGATACTATGTAGTAAATCCTTTTATTTTGCGTAGTGAATTACTCACGAGTATTGACAATAGTGGAAGGCAACAGCTATTAACTACAAAGCCAAGATGGGCACCTCCATATTACGTGATGGCACAACACGAGTTGCTGCGCAAATTCTTATATGGTGCTAGCTTTCTGGGTCCTTGACTAGTTTTTATCCCCTCTTGTTTGAACAGCCGTTTTACCAGTAGGCGAAACATTTAATCTTTAATCAATAAACGCACTCTTCCGGTTTCGCCGAAACTTGGAAATCATTGATGAAACCAACCAGTGTTGGGAGTGGCCACCATCATATTAGTCTGAAAGTAACAGCATACGTATCAGCTTTGCTCAAGAATAAAGCAACGCATTAGAGAACTTCCACTTTCAAGTTGGAGTATTTGGTCTGAATTCTTAACTTCCCTTATGTGTTGTTATTGTCATGACCTTTGGCCATTGGCCGTTTGGGTTGGCCCTTCTAGAAGACGGTGAAGGGAAATCCGGCATATTGGGCTGTTTTACATAAAGGCATCTGCATTGGTCTGTAGAGTGTAGGGGGTATTTCAATAGGAGTTTACTCTCTGACACAAACTGCCAAGAGCGTACGTGAGGAGTCAGGAGTAGGCACTGAAGCAGCGTTGAAAATCTACCAGCTTCCAAAAGTTTCTGTGCGCAAATGAACACAAACCAGCTCCAGTTACATACTGGCTTCCTTGTATATCTGACTGCACTGAGATTGTGTAGTTTTCTTACCAGGTTCATAGATCTGATCTGGTTGGGAGCACACTTGCAGATAAAACCGCCAATGTACTATGATAAGGCTGAACACAAGGTGAGCACCGAGTGCACAATCTTGTCGTGGAGCCCACATCATTTGATCTTTTCAACGTGTCCCCCCATAAAGCCATTATGATGATGGGTGGAGGAAGTGATAGCCATCGTCGACAATATATAACATATATTGTGCTAAACAAGCAGGTAGTGCTGCGGCCTCTCACACTAATCACCAATCAGGATACCCACGTCTCTGACTTTGGGCCAAAACCATTCATCAATTATTCATACATACAGGGATGAGGACGGATCTGCATATGAGCATAAAAGTCACATTTTGCTATCCCCTGCAATGGTAGTCTTTGGGTGCATCCATGTTCTTTATAAATATGAATCCTTATCGCCCAAAAAGTGTTCATCCTAAAATAATGAATCACAAGGGAAATGAGATCTGGAATTTACGGTCTTTCGTTTGCCCTGCTCTCCATTGCAGCGGCAAAAGAAGTCGATGGAATCTTTACGAGTATCGACTCCATCACTAGGAATTCCCAATCAACTAGGTCGACACCATTCGACTTTTGGGATGTGAAGATGTCTTGGTCCATTGATTCTTCCAAAGTGGCAACTGGTGATACTTTTACGCTAAACATGCCGTACGTTTACCAACTCAGAATTTTGAGTCACGGAGTTATCTCCAACAATTTTGATCTCCTGGACGAATATGCAGACACCATCGCATCGTGCAACGTCGACCCTGCAGGTGGAAGAACCACTGTGACCGTCATTCACTGCCGTGTCACAGGCAACCTTCCCGCTCATTCTGTTGTTTCTGGTACTACCAAATTCAGTGTTGTCTTTGATGGAGGTGGTAGAGCCGAGACGGTCGCTGCTGCTTCTCATTGGGTTCTAGGTAAGAACACGGTCACATGGAATGATAATCTTACCGCCGAAGTAACGTTTAGATCCAATGTGATATCTGATGATGTACTGTGGAGCAGAATCACTATGAGGGGTGACACCATCTTTTACTTCCGTCCTCGGTGGGATATGTGTGATAATGAAGGCATTCGATCAGGAACGATTACCTTCCACCTGTCAAGTGGTGTTATAAAGCCTGACGTGGAAGCTTTCATTGCAACTGCCTTCAACAAGTTTTCCTTCTATACAGACTACAGAGACTTGGGTGCCACGATTACCAGACCTTCTCATGGTACTATTAAGATAAAATTTGGTGCTATCCCAGGTGGAGAACATTTGGTCGTCTCTTTCTTTGGAGAACACATGAAAGGCCGTTACACTCTCAGTTACGACATGAACGTCGGATGCGACAATGGAGACGATGATTCGACATCAGATTATACACCATTTGAACCAGTTTCTGGTTCCGCTGATAAAGGTCGGGGAGGAAAAGGAGGAGGAAAAGCAGGAGGTAAGTGAGGAGGTGTAAGAAGCGGGCGATCAGATTTTTCGCGTCGCGTTTTATACGTTGCCCCGACCAAGATTTTCCTTGAAGTCTTGAGCTACTAACATGTTACACAGATCTTCCATCGACAA
>JAKTUJ010000066.1:0-13260 GCA_030556625.1 Petasospora euphorbiiphila | reverse complement strand
GAATGGTCGTAGTTCCAGTTGCGAAGTCGCCATTGCTATCCTCAGTTGGATAGAACGTGACAATACCAGTCTTGGAAGAGCCATCAGATCCAGTGTACGTAGTGGTGTACGCGTCTGGAACAGTGAATGGAATAGTCGCAGTTCCAGTTGCGAAGTCACCATCGCTATCCTCGGTAGGGTAATAAGTCACAATACCAGTCTTCGAAGAGCCATCAGATCCAGTGTACGTAGTGGTGTACGCGTCTGGAACAGTGAATGGAATGGTCGTAGTTCCAGTTGCGAAGTCACCTTCGCTATCCTCAGTAGGGTAATAAGTCACAATACCAGTCTGGGAAGAGCCATCAGATCCAGTGTACGTCGCGTCTGGAACAGTAAATGGAATAGTCATAGTTCCAGTTGCGAAGTCGCCATCGCTATCCTCGGTTGGATAGAACGTCACAATACCAGTCTTGGAAGAGCCATCAGATCCAGTGTATGTCGTGGTGTACGCGTCTGGAACAGTAAATGGAATGGTCGTAGTACCAGTTGCAAAGTTACCATCACTATCTTGAGTAGAGTAGAAAGTCACAAGAGCTGTGCTCGAAGAACCATCAGATCCTGTGTGGGTGGTGGTGTACGCGTGTGGAACAGTCTGACAAGCACCTGGTGTTGGTGTTGCAATGATCTCAGTAATTGTACCCTCTTTACCGGTGACATATCTGGTGGCCTGCTCACATCCAGTCCAGGGCTGTGTGGTTGTCACCGTTATTGGCCGTACTGTTCATGATGTTAGTAGCTGAAGAGTTCAATGATGGTGGAGCTGCGGTTCAAAGCGGAATGCCAAAAAAAAAAAAAAAAAAAAAAAAGAAGGGGACAATCTGAACCGCTTCTCCAAGCCATCATCTAAAGCATGACTTACGTCCCTTGCCCTCACCAAAAGTGGAACCTGCTGCCACATGCCATCTTTGAGTCATCTGTGATTGGTCAGGGAGTCCGTTGCTGCAAACGACTTGCATGCTGAACAAACCAGAAAATATTTGAGCCGTTAACGTGGTGCCAAAGAAGGAGATAGCCAACCGGCTTCCTGCTGGGATAGTGTCAAAGGCAATCACCATGCTCCGCGGGGAATCTTGGTAGAGTGAGTAACCCAGGTGCTGATATGCTGTATAGAAACCGAACGGGTTGATCGCGGTTGCAATGTAAGCTTCCAATTCATCGGTAGATATGGCCGCAGTACTGGAGAAAGTGATGGAGATAGATCCTGACTGAATACCTTGGTTATTACAGATCGCCTGTTCTGAAAGGAAGTAGTAGAAGTTATCGCCCCTCATAGTAAGTCTGCTCATAAGTTGCGATGAAGTTGTGTCTATTGCGTCAAATGTAACCGTTGAGGTGAGGTTGCCATTCCATGTAACCGTGTTCACGCCCGGAACCCAATGGGAAGCGGCGTTCATAGTCTCGGTTCTACCACCTCCGTCAAAGACAATTGCAAATATGACAATACCAGAAATGGCAACATACTCAGAGAGATCACCCGTTACGCGGCAAGTAATGATCGTCTCTGAGGCCCTTCCACCCGCAGGGTCGACATTACATGTTGCAATGGTCTTCCCATCAGACATGAGATCAAAACTGTTGGAGACCACTCCGTTGTTCAAAATTCTCACTTCATAAACGTATGGCATCGTGAGTGTAAAAGTATCACCAGTGGAAACCTCAGCAGGGTCAACGTACCAAGACATTTGCACATCCCAAAAGTCGAACGGCATTGATGTAGTGGTCAAATGGCCATTGATGATGAAATCAATACTTGTAAAGACACCATCAACATGTTTGGCCACTGCACTGCAGAGCAGAGCCAATGAAATTCCATAAACACTAAACCTCATTGTTTGTATGGTTCCAAACATATCTTTTGGTCTTAGCATTTACGAGGCAGTGATCCATCTTTTATAGATACGGATGCAATTAGCCGAGAACTGCATTGGATGAAGTTTTGCAAGGGTTCTCTGTATCATGTTTGAAAACCCCACTGTTTAGCTCCACTGTAACTATCTCCAAATTACGAACTGTTTGGAATCAGACTCAGGGATTAGAAAACTCTTCTTGATAATAACTTTTTTCCAGAAACATAATCAGTAGGAATTATGTTCGATAGTGATGATGATGACTATCGCCTTTAGCATATTATTACCAATTTCATCTGGAAAGACACCGTAACTATGTGCATAGTTCACCCCCATAGAGGTTTAGTATCTGCTGTTATCAGAATCTCTGGGTGTTTGCCGACCAGGATCAATGTACTAGGAGGACAGTAGACGGTTTCAACGTCATAGTCAGACTATAAGTTCAGGGGTACATGCAAGCGTCATCAGACCTTCTTGTTCTCCCCCCCCACCCTGTGGATTTGAATTATTTGGCAGGTCTGTGCACTCCCTTACCATCAGGTGTCTCTTAGCTCCCACTATATTTAGATTAGTAATCGAGATCCTGGCTATAAGAGGGCCTCTTGGTCACGCTGATAGCTAAAATATGCATCCTCTAAAGCTAGACGAGACGCACTCGCATGCAGGCAGATCTGAGATTTCAGATGATGCATTAACTTGCTTCATTCAGGTTAGCTCTTGCGTCATCTACGCGTTATCAAAAAAAAAAAAAAAAAAAAAAAAACAAGGGTGAGAAGCTAAACTCCATATGACATACCAGTCTTTGAAAGCAAACGTGTGTTAAAATGTCTCACTGATATGGACAATGGTACATGGCAACCTTGAGATGTGCGTCATGTCTTCTATTGTCCACATCTTCATCCGCAACAGGGATGAAGGCAGAAGGCATCATCGTTATCGCATTGGTAATTGGTAGAAACTTCCCATGTCTAAGGCTTTGTATGCGTCTCAAAGCATCTCGCCGTATTTCAGGCCGTAGACGTATGTCCTTCCCCAGTTCACCCATCTCTTCACATATGGGAACATTAGACAATGCTACAAGCATACTTGGTCTCAGGCCAAACACTGCCACTTTAGTTAGTACTAAACATTGCCACAGGGGAAGGTCCCTAGCTGGGTTTCTGGCAACGTTCAAACTTCGGTATCATGTTTGCTGTAGTCGGTGAGCAAATTTCCAATATGGAACGGCTAATCCCTATCCCCAATTTTGGAACGGATATGAACAGTTACCCCACCAATTTCAAATATCTTATGGATATCGGAAGCTCTTACCATCCCGCAATCCGCCACTTCCGAGAAGTAGAATGGTGTGCTACTCCTTTTTTCTTATCTCATACTATACTTCTAAGAGATTTTATCAGCTATTACAAACATTCCTTCCCGTTACATTGCAATACTAAGCCAAGAACTGGTCATCACCTAACCTGATGCAATTATTCTATGGTACTCTTAGGAATACATGTGCCGATGTGTCCATTCCCAAAGGCCAAAGTAAATCTACAGACCCAACAATATCCTGGTCTCGAAACCAAGTCGTTAGTATCACAGCCCCAAGACGAACATGACCTGTGAATTCCCAGCAGCAAAGATCAAAGTCTGTCTAACAGAATCTTTTGACCAGGACCCATAAGACCAATGAAAGCCCATCCTCAAAGATCAAAGTCAAGCCATTGGAATCGTAACCCAAACCCATATCCCCCAGACCCCCCAGAATCCAGAACCTACGAACCTCCTGGACTAATCTGACCAAAGAGTTTCCAGCCTCAATATTCAAGATCAACCCCGTGGATCCCGCAAATTTGGCTGAGCTTGCAAACCCCAGAATCAGTAAGATGAATGGGTTCCCTGACCCTAACACCAAGGTCAATCCATTGGAGTCCACGAATCCCCAGGTCAAAAGTTAGTGCAGGTAATTCAGAATGTGCAAAGCTCTGGAATCGACAGAAGTAATGAACTGCACGACGCACAGTTCGCCGTGGTAGTTCAATCCACCATTGTGTGCAACTATTCCAGTAGCATTGCCGTAACTCTTACAATGGCACCATTAACACTTCTCCGTGCGTTCAATACTCCATTATTAAAACATATTAGTCCAGATTTGTAATATGTATGTCCATTAGCTTTGAAACTGAGCTTTCCAGATTTGGCGGCATATAGTGCTCTTACCGATTATTTTGGCGGTTTTCGTACTTTGTTAAGAGTGCGCGTAACGATTTACTGCGCTTACCAATATGTTATGGGCACTAAGCTAGTGTTGTACTGCTATATAATAGAAAGGTCTCAAACCAGTAATTTCCAGTGCTATTGGAATCTACAGAGTTAGACGGTTCCAGCAGACTAATTAGAACAGCTGTAGCTGCTCCCAGCAAGAAGTTATTGCCGTTTTGGGTAATTTGGTAAATGGTGTCCGGGTGTTTTTCGCCCCCCTTTGCCTACCGGATTCGTGAGATACTTCTAATGGCTCTAAAACAACAATAGAAGCTAATTAAAGGTTCTAATACTGTCCAGAGCCATTAACCCAAGTATCTCTCTACATATATATGCCCACCAAGGATTTTAGGTGAGCCCCAAAAAAATTCTCATAGTGCCGCGCCCATCATCACATCATCATACCAACTAAGACTTGAAGGACTTGCAAGAATCCCGAACCGACATGATCTATGAGTGTCCACCCTCAAGGATCAAAGTCAATACCGGAGCAGACAAATTCCAAGTCTCGAAACCAAACAGGTAGTATCAAAGTCCCAGGCACAACAAGATCGATGAGTTCCCAGCCTCAAAGATCAAAGTCAAGCCTGTAACCCACAATGTTTCAGTCCCGAAACCAAACCACCAGTATTCCAGAACCAAAAGGATCAGTGAGCTTCCATTCTCAAAGACCAATCCGAATCCATGGAACCCACAATGTCTTAGTCTCGAAACCAAACAGTTAGTAACACAACCGCAGAACCAACAAGACCGATGAGTTTCCAGCCTCAAAGATCACAGTTAATCCATCAGAACCCTACCCCATGACCCACGGCGTCCTTAGAATCGACAGAATCAGAGAGTTTCCAGCCTCAAAGATCAAAGTCAATACCAGAACAGGCAAAGTCTAGTTGTCCTGACCAAACCGTCAAAGATCCAAGGAAACTGTAATCTATGAGCGCCCATCCTCAAAGATCACGGTTAATCCATGGACCCTAGTACATCTCAATCTCGAAACCAGATCGTTAGCATCAGACTCATAGGATTAACAAGATGTATGGGTTCCCAGCCCCACAGATCAGAGTCAATCCTTCAGAGCCCTTCCGAACCATGTAAACCCAATGCGAATATATGCTCAAGAGTCAGCCGCAAACAGACAAGTCCTAAACTCCAGACCAACAGTTAGTATCACAGTCCCAAGAATAACAAGATCGATGAGTTCCCAGCCTCAGAGATCATAGTAATTCGAGAACTCTGCACAGAGCCGATAAGACCAGTGAGTTTCCACCTCAAAGTTGAAGTCATTCCATAGAACACACAGCACCCACATATGCGGCAAGTTTATATTACCAATACCGATAGCACCAAGAACATGTGAAGCTTCAGAGCTGATGATCGAAGAGTTTCGAACCTCCATGGCCAAGAACAATCCAGTGAAGCACACAAGTGCCACTGAGTTTGCGGAACCCCAGAATCGTCAAGATCAATGGGCTCCCAGACCCAAAGGCCAAGATCAATCCATTAGCGTTCACAATACACAGTGTTGAAAGGTCAGCATCAGTGTATTCAGAGCTCTGGAATTGACAGGATCGATGAGCTCCCAGACTCAAAGTTCAAAGTCAATCCAGAACTCACAATGTCCTGATCTGGAACCCAAAACTTCAAAGATCCATGGCCAACATGGTCACTGAGCTTCCATTCTCAAATTCATGGTGAATCCACGGAAACAACAAAACCCTGATTTCCAAAACAACTGGTCACAGCTCCAGAACAAACACGACCTATGAGCTTCCATTCTCATAGATTGATGTCCACCTGAAGAACTCACAACGTCCTAGTCCCGAAACAGATTTGTTAGTTAGTATCACAGTTCAAGACACCGGTGTTCAATGAACCTCCATTCCCAAAAGTGAATACCGGGATACACCAAATACCAATCTCCAAACCAGTAGGGTCCCAAAGATGACAGGATCAATAAGCGTCCATACTCAAAGATCGACGCCAATTCCGGAACCCACAAGGCCCAACTCCAGAACTAACATGGCCTATGAGTGTCCATGCTCATAGATCAAAGTTAGCGCACGGAACAGGCAATGCCCTGGTCTCGAAACCAAACAGTTAGAGTTATAGTCCCTGAGCCAACAAGATCTGGGTGTCCAACCCCAGAACCAATGTTGATCGGGAGCCCACAACTTCCAAGTCTCAACACACACCATCAGAGTTTAGGGACAACAATGATCACTGAGCTTCCATTCCCAAAGGCCATAGTATGTCCACAGAACCCACAAAAGTCTCATCTAGAAAGCAACTCGACGGCATCAAAGTTCCAGAACCAACATGGTCTTTGAGCTTCCATCCACAAAGACCAAAATTCATACCAGAAGTCATAAGTTCCGGAACTGGCATGATCTATGAGCTTCCACCCCCACAGGTCATACACAGTCACAGAACCGACAACGTCCCAGCCTCCAAGCTAAACAGTTAGTACCACAGGTTCAGAACCAACATGATCAATGAGCGTCCATTCTCGGAGATCAAAGTCAATCCTGCAGCCTGAGAAATATCAAGTCCAAGCCAAACCCACGTAGTCCCTAGATCAACCCTAAGATCTTTGAGCTTCCATCCTCAAAGACTAGGGCCAATCCTAGAACGTCCGCGGTACCAGCCCAGACACCAACATCCATTATCTCACATCCCCAGAAATCAAATCCGCAATCTTCCCTGGCCGGAATGGTGTATGAGCTTCCATACACATGTTTGCTTACCATCGGCCCAGGATAAAGGGAAGTCAACGGACCATAGAAGAGTTGAGAATCCTCTGGGATTTGCATGAGAGCAGAAGAGCCTGGGAAGAAGGGTGCACTTGAAACATGATCACCTGATAAACGATCGGGGTACCTCAGGACCATATGATCATTCCTATGAGTTCCTTGAAGACTCACTGACAGTAAAGGGAAGTTGGATGGGAAAGAGGGGAACTGGTTTGGCATGAGAAATATGAGTGCGAATGGTTTTGTGGCATGTTCCTAGCATTGGTGGTACAAAACCGATCTGCACGTGACTACTTCTAGAACCAGAGTAGGGAGTGTGTTGAACGGATGGGTTTGAAGACATTGTAATCGATTGCAATCGTGTATTTATCCTTGGTTTGCCTACAGCGGTGCCTTTTAAGAGAGCTGGGCACTCGAAGCGATATAGTAAACTCGTAAACTCTGATGTGACTGGAAGCCGGAGCCGTCTGTTTCGATGATGTATTACAATTGTACCCTATTCACCACAAATATAGCCTATTTATGTACAAATGAAATATCTAAAAGGCATATATAATTCCGAATAACTTATTTCCATTGGGCTGATGATACGGATTGCCCTAAGATCTCGTGGTAAAAGAAAATGTAGAAACCGCAAGCGCGCGGGTGTACCGGAGTTAGCATTGACCCAGGCCAGACCTTCGGCTAAAGTGAGATCGTCTAATCCGATCGGCAACATATGGACAGAAAATATGCTCCTCTCCATCTCTATCTTAAGTGGTTATTCAACACACGTTACAAGCAGGAGTTTTGTTAAAATTGAAGTTCCCATAGTTGATGAGCAAACACCTGAACATAACCCGGACACCCATCGCATACTTGTATGACATTAATTCAAATATTTCATGAACGGATCTATTAAACCTCTAAATAAATATTTTTTTTTTTTTTTTATTTTTTAACTTATATTTGGATTATCTTAAAACATGGTTGAGATAAACCCCTATCACTCCCCTGGGGAGAGAATAGGCGAAGACAACCCTCCGAGTCAAATTTCCAACAACAATGACGCCGCTACCGCTACTTCTCACGTCGACACCCATGGTGACGACGACGAACCATCCGATGCTACCTCCACCAACTCTGCTCTTACTACACCAGAAAACGCAAAAAAAAATGAAAAAACTGCTAAAAACACTTCAAAAAAACCAGATAACTCTAAAAAAGAACAAAAAAAAGCTACCAATCAGGAGAAATCCGCCGCTGAAACCGCCACCACCACCCCTGCCGCTGCCGACGATATCGTCGATGCGCAGAATGTTTCTGGTACGGGCAACAGTTCTAGTAAGAGCAACAACGGTACAACCAACCCATCAAGCTCCGTCTGGGGGATAAAGGGAGGATTGGCCCGTATAATCAGGGAACGATTCCAGAGCCAAGAACAAGAGACTGTCAAGACCTTCATTGAGAATGAAGTTCCGGAAGAACTATACCGGGAGCTGCAAGCTGCGCACTCGCAACAGAAAGCCAAACGTGACCGCTCTCTGTACATGGTCAAGCTCCTTGACGGTACACAAGCATTGAGCACCACCGATATCACCACCGCATTCAGGGAAGCCATTTCAAACGAATTGCAAGGAATGAAATCCACAACAGATTTCGACCAAGCCAGATGCGACAACGATCCAGATTACCACCTGTTCATCCCCTACAACGCTCTCCGTTACGGTGACCTCGAAATCTGCGAAATAAACAACCATATGGGGGCCTTTCTGTTCTTTTTCGATGTCAACACATACATCAGGGACACGATTGAAGCCAGAGCGGAACAAGAATATGAAGCAACAGTCAAGGAACGCTCCCCTGAAGGACTGGCCTCCTTCAAGAGCGCTGCGATCCAGAACGGCTATGTCCAGAAGATGATCAACATGATGGAAGATTGGGTTGACAACCCAAACACAGTCTTCGAAGACAAGAACACCGGCAAACATTTCTCTCTTGTCAACATAACCAAGCCAGTCAACGCAGACACACTGCCTTCGCCATCCTCAAAGATGCTCTCTGTCAAAATTGAGTTTGACGTCAACGCTTTCCTTGACCGCTCCATCATCAACCACATCTGCCAAACCAACGGTTGGATCTCACGCTCCCCATACATGCTCTTCCCAACAGTCAACGGTCAAAAAAAGGTCCAACAAACAGAAATCAAGACAGTGTACTGTACCTTCGAAGCTCCACGACTAGCACCAGAAGAAGATAAGGGTTACTTTATGGGAAGCGACAGCCAGAAGATCAGACTCACGACTCTCAACTCAACAGTGAATAGATGCTTTGGTTGCTCCTCTATCTGGCACCGTACCCGCGACTGCCACATCATCTGCCACAGCTGTGGAAGAAGAGGACACAAACAACACGCTAACGTCTGCAAGGGACCATCTAAATCCTACAGATCCAGCAACCAGGCCTACCAAGCAGGGAGTAACACCCCAGCAACAGCCACCCCACCAAACAACAGAGATCCAGTGGACGGCTATCACGCAGTCGGTAACAAACAGCGGTGGAGAGGACCATCTGTGCAGCAGAAGTCAAAACAAAGATCCTCTCAGAACAAGACTTCCAACAAACCACCAGCCAACAGTTACCACTTGTTGCAGTCCCCAGATGAAGACAATGAGCACGAGGACCTCCACGACCCAACCCCTCCAGGTAACACTAGATCACACTACGCCCAACCACAGCCAGAGTACTTGGAACCTGCCGACACCACGGTCGAGGAATCCGAGGATGACCTCCTGGAGAGAATGATCACGGAGAACAGAGAAAGGGAAGCCGAGAACCAGAACGAGAAAAATGCAGAAGGCCAACCGGTGAACGCCAGAGGACATGAAGAGGGGAGAGAAACAGGACAGAAAGTGACCAACCGTGCAGGCACCAGCAACGCTCAGGCACCTTCGCTCACTTCTGATGACGAAGAGTCACTTGCCGCTACAACAGCACCTCCTGAGGACACCAGCATGCTGTCAGAGCCTCTCGCAGACTCCAGCATGATGTCAGTCCCTCAGGGTGATGCCAGCATGATGGACATGGAGGAGGATACAGAACCGCCAGATGTGGGACCCCGAGAAACAGAATCCACTGAAGATGATGGGACCAGATCAGCTAGCAGTCTAGAGCCAGCTGACACCAACCCGACACCAACAGTGAATACAGCCATAACTGGGGAACCATCCTACTTGCAACTGGCTCAGAGAGATAACCAACAGTACAACCAGAGACGCCTGCGCAGCCAGGGACCGGTTCCAGAGAACCACTCGCTCCAATATTGATGAACCCGGTCACGCCAAACACCATTCGAGTGACGTCCCACAACGTTCAACACCCACGAACCGAGGGGGCGCTCCATGCAGTGATCCAACGAGCCATCAATGAACAAGACAACAATACAAACGCAACTACAAATCAGCTCACCATAAGTCTGATGCAAGAACTACAAATCATCCACCCACACCACCAGGACATCTGCAACTCATTGGAGCTGCGGGGCTTAACTCTCGTTGGCAGCATGACAAACAAAACAAAAATAATCCTCCCAACGGCTATTATCCAAGACAGCCAAACGCTCTCCAACTCTAATCAAATATCGGACAGAACAACAGATGTACTAGTCCGGATCCAACAACAATCAACCACTACTCTGCTATGGATCATCAACATCTATGCCCCAGTCGATGGAGACGAGACACAACTTGCGTTCTGGGCTGCTTTCCGCGAGCACACCCAAAGAACACTGTCCGTGCTCAGAGACCAACATTCCGAACCGATCTCAATCCTCATAGGAGGGGATTTCAACATGATCCTTTCCAATGAAGACACGGACACCAGCGCCCCCTACGACAACTACTCACGGTTTGAACGCACGAAACCTCTACGGGCCCTGCTGACAGACGAAAGACTCACAGATGTGGCCAAAATCTCCCCTCCACACAACCTCAACCACTGGTACACGAACTCCATGGGCAAAGGATCCCGAAAGAGACGTCTCGACAGATTCTATCTCTCCAGTGATCTTAAGCGGACACATCAGTGGAGTTACCACAGAGGGGACCAGCGACATGGAAGCTCCCACTTCCCGATCTCGTTACAGCTGTCTCCAAACAGCAAGAAGTCCCCCCACAACTACACCAGGCAACCCCTCCCACCAATCCAGAACCACTACTTATTCCACCCTGACTTCAAAGGCATGTTTGCTCTAAGCGCAGACGCAATCAGGAGCAATCTCAGGGACGACATCGCAAGACAAGTCTGGGACACGCTCCAAGCCCAGGGCCGAGACCAAGCAATGCAATGGATACCAACACCCAAGGGGTGGTACGATGACGTCTTCGACATCATCACACGACATTGCCATGAAGCCCAAGCGAATGCTGACATCCTGGTGAAACATTGTTTCACACAACAGGAACGAAGTAGCCTACTACAAGACCAGCTCTCTCGTTTCACGCAACAGAGTTCATCAGTCAAGGTGTTGCAAAAGATCTTTAAAGCTCGTCAACAACAGAAGGAGATACGTGAGCTGCAGGACGTACACGGCCAGGTTACCTCGGACCCTGAAAAGATCCTCCAGATAGCCAATGACTACTACGCTGAGCTATACACCGCTCAGGACTCCCAGACTGCGCAAACGTGCTACCATGAATATCTGGCACCCATCCCCAAGCAGATCAATGAGGAGACGAGACACTCGCTCGCCTCGCCATTCACACTGCAAGAATTCAAGGATATCAAAAGGCTCTATCGCAGGAAAGAGACCTCACCAGGTGCATCAGGCATGACCTACAAAGCATGGTTCCAGTACTTTCATAGTCTGGTCCCCATTCTGGTCAACATGACGAATGGACTGGCTTTCCATGACGAGGAACTCCCAACCAGCCTCACCCAGGTCCGGATGATCCTACTCCACAAGAAAGGACCACCAGACAAGATCGAGAACTACCGTCCAATCTCACTGCAAGAAACGATGTTAAAAATCGTGGCTACAGTGATAAACAGGCGTCTGATGAGGACCCTGAAGGAGGTGATCTCGGCAGAGCAGTTTGGCTTCATCCCAGGCAAAAAGCTGGAGACGGCACAGGCTTGGCTGCGAACGATCATTGCTCACTACCAAGGACAAGCAGGGCGCAAGATGTCCCTCAGAACCTATGGTGAGCACTATCAGGACCAAATTAAATATGACACCAGACATGATAAGATGCTCAACACCGACTTCACAAAGGCTTTTGACTCGGTCTCACACCGATACATATCCGAAGTCCTCATCCACATGGGAATCCCTGAGAACATACAACACGCCATTCACAAAATCACTTTCCATCTGGAAACGAGAGTTAAGATCAACAACAGAAGCTCAAAAGGGTTCCAGGTACACCGCGGGGTACCACAGGGATCTCCTTTAAGCCCAACTCTGTTTGTGATGGCAATTGAATGTTATCTTACAAGACTGAAACAGAGCCTACAAGGTATACACGTCTGGTCCGGTCTCCACTGGGTCAAATTCACCAGTGTGGCTTACGCAGATGACATCACCACCCTCCTCTCCACACCGCAGGATGAAGAAACATACCTCCATGAGCTGAGACTCTTCTTGCAGGTAAGCACCATGGCTGTTAACAACGCGAAATCCTGGTACATGTTGCTTGGGAAGCAGCCACCACAGACCACAAGAACCCTCATCCCATTCAGCCAAATTGTCCAGAGTGACCAACAGCAAATGGACAACACAAAGACCCTCGGTATCCCCTTAGGTCGGGCTGACTGGAAGAGTATCACCAAGAAGCTAGTGAGAAACATCCAATTCCCACTAACAGGAACGCTTCCCCTAACGGAACGAGCGGAATCCATGAACGTCTATATCCTGTCCCAGATATACTGGCGAGATCTCTTCAACCGAATCCCAAACCGAACAATCAAGAAGGTCAACTCGACCATCAAGGAGAGACACTTCAAAGGAATAGGTTTGAAAAAGGTGATGAAATTGCGGTGCCATGGAGGACTCGGACTGATTGATCTGGAGCTCCAACTACTAGGGAAGAGAAGCCAAATGATACTGCTGCTACACTTGGAAGATGACCAAGCTCAACAGATCTTACGCGGGAAACTGCAATGGTTAGCCATACAGGTGACATACTTCTTCCAGCTCACCAACAAAGAGACGAGAAATCCCGCCCAGCGCTTTAGGGACCTAAACGTCACCAACCCTACGTCGAGATTCTATCGATGGGAGACAGTGGAAAGCTTCCCCTGGTTCGAGCTCATCTCGGGACAATTCGAGTGGTACTTCAACACCCAGTTGAAAGCTGACAATAAGAGGCTGCAGAGCCTCATCAGCGAATTACAGCAAC
>JAKTUJ010000065.1:0-15707 GCA_030556625.1 Petasospora euphorbiiphila | reverse complement strand
TATTACATGTCATTCCAGGAAGATCCATATCGACTAAAGATACGATCGAGGTTCTTTTAGAGGTGTAGTGTGTAGTGAGAAACTGCTCATTCTACCACAGGGTAATTCATTTCGACCCCACTAACTGTTACATGATCATGTAGTATCGATATAATTGATATTTCCCAGTAACTATGAGCGTCTAAGGGTCTATTTCTTGTTGGAAGACAGTTCTGATAATCTGATTACACATCAGGCTATCAGTCCTGCACCAACGTGTAAAAATACGCATACGACAAGTCCCGACGCCACGCTTGAGCAAATGAGATGAAAATTAGAGAATATTAATACCACAGGCTGTGTAAGTCTGATTATCTACTTATGATGCCCATTAAACAGCCCTGTGAAAAATGGAATGGGGGCGGTTCTAGCTATTCAATTGTTGAAAACCTTTTCAATCTGAAAATTCCCAGAACCCTAGGTGTGCCGTTTTTCAATTCTAGAAAATCTTAAAAAATGAAATTCGTACACCACATATAGTATTACTTGATCATTCCAACTGGTAGTCTCTTCTGTTTAGACGGTGTGCGTCCCGAGAGTTCCCTTTCGGTTCGAGATCCGACCTTCGTTTGGTTGCATTCTGTTTACATTGTGGGGTCCCAAATATCATCCCATTTGGTTGCAGGGTTCCTCGTAGAAACATAAACTAATTGTTGCCTTTCTTCTTTTCAATTCCTCTGGAAAGTGGATCCGATATTTGGAAGCTTCACTTTACCTTCAAAAAGACTTCCCAACATGGAAAAGTGGAAGACGCTACGGCTTCCCGCAAGGGTATCAAAGCTACACGTACGCTACATTGTGCTGGCATTCACTGTTGGTATCTCCTGGCTCTTCCTGAGCTACTACTTTCTACTCCACGATTCTGACTCTATCAGCACCGCCATTAATCTGTCAATCCCATCTGACCGAGATCTCGTTGATTATCACAGAGCTGAGGTTAAGCAGATTTCGCCCGATGTCATCCAGGCCCTCTACGAGAACATAAATAAAGACGACGTCGATTGGGAAAGGCTTGCCTATGTGCTGTACGTAACCTCGGAGACTCACATCTGCAACGCCATGATGATGTTCACAAAGCTAAAGGAATACGGCACGCATGCCAAACTTGTCGTCATTGCCTCTCATGATGTTGAGATCTCTCTCCCCATCCAGCATTCAATGGAGAAGAACGACGTTGTATTGAAACGTGTCGACAAAGTGCAGAATCAGGAAGACTCGTGGTCTTATTGGAGGTCGAGTTTGACCAAAATGGCCGTCTTTGGTATAACAGAATACGATAGAATCATCTATATGGATACAGATGGAAACCTTCCATCGGGCCATTTGGATGAGCTCTTCTTCATCCCACCAGTGACACTGGCTGCCGTTCCAGCATACTGGTTGATGAGGTCCAAACAAAATGATGATTGGTACAAGTCGTTGAAAGAGTCCATGGGTGGGGCATCCTGGACTCCACCAGTTCCCCTGTCACATCATGAACGGGACATTTTTGGTAAAGAACAGGCCAGTAACATCACACAATATATTGACAGGCACACAACGTACCTGCCTGTTCACCCGACGAAAAGGCACGAGCTTTCAAAGGGGGAGATTATCAAGGAGACAGATTTTTATAGAAGAGTCTACAATGGTCTTCCCTCTTACCCTTACCTTGAACAATTCCAATTAACTTCCATTCTTATGGTCATTACACCTAGTGAGGAACTACACCAGAAAGTTCAAAACTCATTTGCCTCGCGTCAGTCGGAAGATTTCGATATGGAAATGATCAACAAACTATTCAGATTACCGGATGTTGTGGTCAGACAAGAGTTACGTAAGGAATTCACCTCCAAGTTGGACATTGTCTCGAAGGCTAATGAGATTCCAGAGTTTTTAATTCTGCCTCATCAGGTGTATGGTTTATTGACAGGTGAATTGAACATGGAAGATGATCATAGACGCTTCCTTGCCGATCTCAAGGATGTTCCATTCGTTGGTAAGTTTTATCAAGAATTCACTGATGAAACAAGGCCATACTATGATTTTTCCCATATAACATCACAGGTCGAACTGTGGTGGCACAGAGTCAAATACGCTCATTTCTCGGATTTCCCCATCCCAAAACCTTGGATCAAGTTAGAGCCAAATTACGAGTGCATGACTTCGAGAAGAAGGTGCAAGCCATTTCAAGAGGATATTGATAATTCCACTGCTATTAGACCCGGTCATATTGCCACTGATTGCAAAGCTGGAGAGCTATGGGAAAGTCTGCGTGAGAATTTTGCCAAAGACCGCATGGCCGTGTGTGAACTACCACTGGTAGATTTAGAAGGTGATCCGATGAAAGATATCCACAAATAAACTGTCCATCTACTACAGAAAATACAGGGGGGAAAATCAGTCATTATCTGTTTCTGGTTACATATCACATCTTCTTACCCACAATGATGAATCTAGATGGCTCTTCTTCAAACTTATAAGGTCCTTTGTCCAGCATCGCCTTTATTGAATGGCGAATCTTTGATTTCCCTGCATCAGAATGGATACCTCTTCCAGTGACAACGGTGAGTGGCGGGATCATGTATGCCTTTTTCTGTGACATATTGGCCCGACCTTCCACTTCACGTGCATGCAATTCGTCATTCCACCATTTATCAATGGCCTTTTGAGCTGTTGCCTTTGCATTTTGAACATTGAACTGATGCAGATCGAGATGGTTGTGTTCCAGTGCAGATTTGAGAGCTTTCCGTTGAAGTTGAATCTGTTGTTTATCCAAACCAATCTCAGTGTCTATCTCTGGTCCAATACGGGTCCCCTGTGTTTGTTTTCTCTTGGATACTGGAATGAAATTCGATATTTGATCTTGAGATATTACTGAGGCTTCCTGTTCTATAGTCTTCCCATTGATGGTGGTGTTGGCAAAGAGCTGGGAATAGTCCAATGCCTTGTTAATGTCCTTGTATGTTAATGGCGCAGCATTGTTCTCCAAAAGAAAGATGGCAACTTTGAGCACGTTTGAAATGTCACCTCTAAATAGCATTAAAGCATTTCGGTAGAAATCCCAACTCAAATCAACGAGGTTTCTGTCATTGTACACAATGTTAGCCAATTGGACCACCTCTTCGTTGGACTCGTGAAAGCAGTAGACAGAGGAATCAGTCGCCGTTGATGTTGATACACCACTGTCATCATCAGTGGCACTATCTGAAGAGCTCCTTTTCCCCGTGTTCTTCAGTTTTGCCTTCTCCTTTAGGGTCAAGGAATAGGATGGCACTTCCCTTAGACATGTGTAACTGCTTCCCTGTAATCTTCCGCTTCCAATTTGATCAAGATACTCTGGGGTTGCTCGTACCTCCTCCTTCTTGCGACGCTCTTGCTGGAGTAAGATCTTGTCCTGCTTCTCCTTGTGGTGGAAGACGATATCAACCAGTGCTTCACATATGTCCGCATGGTTACTGTGTAGATATGCCATTGCCTCATGTTTTGGAACTCCAGAGTATTGCACTAGAACCTCCGCTCTGTCTTCCAGTGATTCCCAGCGTGGTGCCTGGGAGTGTGTGTTCCCTCCTTCCGTCCTGGGCTTCTCGTCATGTAGAGCCTTTGCTGCTTGGTATCCGAGCAGTGCATCTGTGGCTCTTGCACTATCACCATTGCACTCCTCGTACTGCTGTTTCACCACGGACTTCTCGATATCTGGGAACATGTCAAAGAGAGCGGAAAGCTGGAAAGCCGTTGGGTCCTCATTGCAAGAGAGAATGTGTTCAATTGCCTCCTCGAGTTGCCCGTTATGCTGCTCAAGAGCCTTTTCAAGCCTATGTGGGTATAGATGCGGGAACATAGATAGAAGAACTTGCTTCTTTGCGTGCTCCTCCGCCGGCTCTGCCACGTCCTCCATCTCCACCAGCATCAATTCAACTTCCTCAATCCTCCCTTATCCTCTTCCCAACAAAGGCTGGAAAAAGGGGGTGTTTGTGTTGATGATCTACTAATGTCTGAAGCGTGGTATGGTGGTGTGGTGCGTACCGTTCCATCTCACAGAGCCATAAGCTGATGCTCTTCAATAAGCACCTATTTCCCTTTAAATACTTGGTAATAGCTTTCAATATATATATGCTAGCTACTTCTAAAAAATGCCATGTTTTGCAAGAAAAAATGGTGTATTTATGACGCATCACCATATGAGAGCTTATCTCTCATACTGGCCACAAAATGATCTCAGCACGTCTCTTAATGGCCACGTTCATTCTTCCTCGTCTTGACGATGGTCTTGAGTAGTACAAGCCATTTCGTGAGGTTCTCCTCGGAATCTGCGCTGAGACGGAAGCGTTTCTGTGGCGTCACGACAAGCATGCAGTACGCTTTTGATCTGCTCACCGGGTCGAGCTCAACACAGTCAATGATATCGTCCAAATCAATACGCTTCTTGTACTCCCTCGTGCCCTGTTCGTGGTCTGTGCTGCTCTTGTAGAAGTAGAGGTATCTGTTTGTCAGTTTCACATAGTACTTCTTCCATTGGTTGTATCTCTTGTTCAACAGCCGGAGGTATCCACCATCAATGACATGCTCCGGTGATGACGATGAAAATGAGTTAAAGTAGACCGTTCTCTGTGGATTCGAGGCGGTTACATCTCCCTGTTGTGTTTCTTCGTTTACTCCTTCCTCTGGTATTGCGTTTGCAATGTCACGTTGTGTGTTCTTGTAACGTAGGTAATCACCATCATCGCTCGCTTCAGATGTCGTGTTGTCATCTGTGCCTGACAAATGCAAATTCTGGACGTCATGGACCAGGCTATCGGATCCTGCAACAATTGGTGGTGGTGGAGGCAATAGATGTCGTTCAAAGTCTTCATCATTGTCATTGACATCGCTATTGTCATCATAGACCTTCCCATGATTGTCCTCCTCATCATCATCCTCCTCTTCCTCCTCGCCTTCTTCGGCCTCATCGTCACCGTAGTTCGCCTGATCATGATACTGCTCTGTCTCTTTTTCCTTCCCCTTCTCCTTGTCCGTATCCTTCTCTTTCTCTTGCTTATCTAGCACGTCGTGGATAGCCTTGACCCATTGTTTATAAGTCTCGGCGTCGGGAGCTCTGAGATGGAACACTCTATAGCTCGTCACGACGATGAAACGCCATTTGTGAGCATCAGAGACCTCACTAAACGATAGAATCTCCTCCAATGGGATCACTCGCGAGGCCTTGTACTCCTTCGAGTCCTTGTAGTATGCGAGCTGGTTGCGTCTCAGGACCCACCACCGCTTCTGCCAGGAATGTGACTTGGCCCGCTTGTAAAGCCACGATGACAGCACAACAGCGTGTTGCTCGAGATCCTTCGTCGCCGTCGTCTCTTCCATTGTCCTTTTAAAGTAACTTATTCTGCGTCTTTGTTCTCTTCCTATTCCTTTCGTTGTTTCTTCTTGTTCTTCTTGTTCCCTTTTTTCGTTGGGTCTTTCTCTCGTTACGTCTTTTTCCTCTTTCCTTCTTCTTCTCCTTCTTCTTCTTTCTTTCTTCTTCCTGTTTCTTCTTCGTCTTCCTAATTATAAAGATAGAAAAGAAACCAAGGATTAAGTCGTTTCAGGCTTTGTGTGGCAGCCGGTGGAGAGGGGTGTTCCCCCTACCGCTTTTGCCATGGCAACCTATAAAAGGAACTACTTTATGTGAATTAAAACTCCTCTATATTTTGGAGTCAGCACTCTATTTAAAACCCAGACTTCTCCCAGACGTCCTTGTAGTGCTCTCCCATCATCGTCACTTTTTGCAGCTTCCCCAAGTGCTTTATCGAGTAGCCAAACAGCACAATCGTCATCAGCGTTGATACCGTGATGACCAATGGGAAGCCATAGTTGGTCTCCTCGACAAAGTTCTCGAGGTTCATACCGTAGGCAGATGCAACAAAGATTCCTGCGCCCATGCACAGGAGTCCAATGGAGAACCTCAGTCCCAGAAGCATCAGCTCATTACGGTTGGAGTCGAGAATGATGTTGATGATCTCCTCTGTCGTCCTCACGTTGGAGATTGACCTGTTGATCGTCTGCACAATCTCATCGCTATGCTTGTAGTATGACTCAAGCAGCATTTCAACCTCTGCATGGTCGTCAATAGCACGCGGTTTGCCTCTGAGTTTATCAGTCAGGTACATCTCTGCCAAATCGTCATCGCTATCCAAAAGCTCATCAATGACGTCTCTGACCAGAGTTGCTTTTTGTGCAAATGTGGAAATCTTCTTGTTCTGAATCAGTAAAAATCTCAACTTCTCTCTGGTTATTTCCTGTTCCAACTCCGCTAGTACACCTTTTGTCACCGTCGTATGCACTTTCATCTCTGCATCGAGATTGGCCAACGCACTGACAAGGACGGCCTCCAATGCCCGGATCTCATAAGGCAGCGGCTCAGGTTGTACAGATTTCAACTTTGTCTCCAACTCAGCAATAAACTGCGACTGTGACCTGCTTGAGCGTGAGGTCGGGTCATCAAAGAGGATCACCATGTCGGCTTTGATCAGGCACCGAATGTGCAGCATGTTGACCACAATAGAGGTCTTTCTCACGGATATTGCCGGGGCTATCTCAAAGCTGTGATTAGTCTTGTCGATCTTTCTCAAATCTCGTGGGAAGAGCCCATGTTTTGTGATCAGTTCTGTTCTCTTCATATCCAACGAAGGCGACACCAGGTTCCCCCTGGAATCAAAGACTGTGCATCGGAGAGTCTGTGCCTCCGTGTAGTTTATGTTATTCCTGTGAACAAGATTCTTCTCGAGCATCACCGACGTGTAGTTGTCTGCCATCGACCGCTGCTGCTGATGGAAGGACCTTGATAGTTGTCTCGAACAAAACGATGATGACCTTCTGATAGAAGAAGCCTCCACCGCCGCCCAAAAACTCGAGAAAAGTGGTAACCGACTGGCAATCATCGACATTTTCTCTCCTTCACGCCGATTTGCTGTGTGTAACTCTTTAGTTTGCTTTCTATTAAAGAGGAAAGAGTAAAGAGTAAAGAGATGGTGATGAGCTTTTTATAAGTGTGGTGTCCGGGTGAATTGATTGATACTAATACTACAATACTAATACTACTACAATAATACTACTACAATACTAATACTACTACAATACTAATACTAATAGTACTACAGACTATTCTACCATCAACTGTATATGGATTTCAATAAAAAGATTACTCGTCGCCCTCCTCATCATCTTCATCATCCTCATCCTCCGAGTCCTCAGCAGCCTCAAGCTCCTTTCTCTCCAACAAGGCCTGCAACTCGGCATCCTCGGTGGCAGTCACAGCCTTTGGAGCCATCGTCACCGTAGAGGTACCATCAGCAGCCTTGATCTTCTCTTCAATGACCTCGAGGGCTTTGGTCAGGATGTCAATACCCTGCTGCTTGTCCAAGGCCTGTGTTGTGACAACGTACAATGGGGCAGCCACAAGTTTCACTTTAACTTGCAAGTGCTCTGTGGAAACGGCCTCTGCAGCTCTGAGAGCATCCTTGATGGCGTCGATTCCCTCGTATGAGAAGCACGACACCTCAACATCAGCACGGATCTTGATGGCCTGTGGAGTCAAACGGCGGGAAATGTACGACTTGAGCTCCTCCAATACGTCTTGATTTGGGGGCTGCACTTCTTCAAAGACAGTTGGGTCGGTAATCGAGATCTTGAAAGCGTCATAGACGTGGCCATACTTTCGACTGAGTGGCCAGCCAATTGTCTGGTACAACGTCTCGAGTGGGATTCCAAACTTCTCGGCACAGTGACGCAAGATGGAGTGTGCAGCCTTGGACTTCTGGTATCTTTCCTCGCACTTGATAACGTCTTCAGAAGAGACACGACGCTTTGAAAGGTCAATGTAACCTTTCTCACGGTCGACTCTCAGGACAACGACAACCTCATTCTTGCCGACACGGATCAACTTCTGGATAGATCTGATACGACGACGCGACAGCTCGGACAGTAGAACCATACCTTCGATGTTGTCGTACTCGAGCAGCTTGACGTAGGCTCCCATCTCAGCAATCTGCTGGACGTTGACCATCACAACGTCATCAACCTCTGGGTACTTGTTCTCATAGTATCTGCAGCTTGAGGTGCTCATCGTATACCTGTTTTCCCTGGCCCCCGTGTTAGTAATCTGGATGGTATTGATATATGGTGAAGTTGAGGAAGAGGGTTTTCTCTTTGGGTTTCATGTCATATCAAATGGAAGTGAATGAGTCAATGTGACATCTCGCCCAGAGGCAAAACAGAACCATTCAGCAACCGCAAAAAGAGGACAGATCCACCATAACCACTGCAATAATGACGACTACCAGACATACTCACTTGTCTTCCTTCTCACAGCTACAATTCTTTCCAACGCTCAGCTTTTGTTCGTTTCTACTGCTCTTCTTCTTTTTTTTTTCAGTCGCCGGTGGGCGAAAAAAAGTCGCAGATCACGTGATCATTATATTAATTAATAATAATTAAATATGGTGTAATTAATAGCCCGATTCGGCAATATTCCGTATCTGTCGAGTATGACGTAGTATTTTTATCACTTTACGTGGTTCTCTGGCCTTCTGAGCCGAGTCTTTCTAAGAGGTCAATGGCCTTGCGAAGCTCTGCCAGGGCAGTGTCCACATCCTCGTAGTTGATCGCTGAAATGGCGTATTTGGCGCACTTTTGCGCAGTTTCTAGCAGTTCATCGTCGTGCAAATACTTGACAAAGTCCTCTTTAGAAAGCTGTTTCTGCTCCTGCCGTGGAGATGAAACCGTCTTTGGGTGGTGGTGTGCAGTGTATGTCGGCAGATCTCTGTCTTCCTCCTCTTCGACTTGTTCTTGTTCCTGCGCTTGAGAAACGTCTTTTGCTGGAACAGATGGTAGGCTTGGAAATGAAATCGTATCGTCCTGGTCTTCCTCTTCCAACGCACTCTGGATAGTCTTTGATATCTCTTCATCAGTAACTTCTTTCCCGTCAATCTCATCATCTTCTGTGATCGAGATCTGTGGGTTTCTTCCTCCCTTGACTGCCTGCACAATTCGCCGTGAGTTGGCTTGACAGAACTTGATACGGAAATCGAGATCTTCATCAGTTATTTGGCCCAAAGTTTGAGTAATCATCGACTCAATCACCTTATCCTCTTTATTATCAATTGAATTGCCCTTGGACTCCTCCGTGGTAGAGATCTCCTTTAAACCTTGGATGATATGCTCGTCAATCTCCGTATCCTGAAGTGTATCATTCTTCAATTGAGCCATACTCCCAACAAGGTCTTGTGATCCGTCGTCTTCCACAACCTTCTTTGATTCCCCCTTCTCTTCGTCGTGATCGATCTCCTTCTCCTTCTTTACAATCTCCTGCTCGGTCTCGTTGTACACTTGACTGTAGGGGAATAACCCTCTAGCAACTTGGTACAACACTGCTGCTTCCAACAACTGTGATACCGTCTTCCCACTCGACTGCTGCGTCTCGATCTTCATCACACACTCGTCGTAAATCTCCTGTGTGTAACTTAAGATGTACTCTCGAGAGTTCTTCTTGGAGTGTATTATGGCTCGTGTTCTTGCGTTCTTCTCAAGCTTTACACGCTCCGTCTCCAAGACAGTGACAAGATGGTCAGCAATACCGCTCTTATCCTCGACCACCGGTTCTCCATTCAACGTGTCGAGGATTATCTGGCATGCATATAACCCAGCAAAGTAGGAGATCAAAGGATCCTTCTTATCGAGAGCTTGGAACTGTTGGAAGGCAGCATTTGCCTGCTGGAACCGGGGATCCAACTGTTTGAGCGATCGTACCACTTTATACGATGCTTTTGTCGAATTGGGCATCTCTTCCTCCTTCCTTTCTTCCTTTACCTCATAGTATGCAACATATATATCTAAAAGAGAAGACAAGAGATGATGTAAGTGGAAGGCTGGGTTCCTATTGGCACGCAGGGAAATGGCAGATGTTCACCAATTTTTCACTTTGTTTCTGACACAAAGTTAAAATAAGGGAAGTCGGGTATAGAAAGAGTGTTGTTCTGCCTCTATTCTTTTCGCTGTTGGCTGTCATTAATCAATTGGTTGTTATACAGCTGCTGGTAGGCTCTTATATCCCTTTTCCCTCTACTCTAGAGAGTCGTAATTGGCAGACGGCTATTGTTCTCTTCTCTGCTATTCTCGGCGCCGCTATTTTACGAGAAAAGTATAGGCTTGACCAACTCAATTGATGACGAGAGAATATTGCATCATCTATTGAGAACTTCTCGCTCCTGGAGATATACTGCTCTCATCATCCATGATTAATGCTTTGTTTAGTAAGTAGCATTAGTATTAGGAGTAGTCAGTAGTGGTGGTAGCTATGCAGGAAGAAAAAAGGAGGTAACCACCAATGAACAACCAACACACGTATGTGTGTCTCTCCATGTGTGTGTATCTGTGTGAGACATCTTCCTACTCCATTGTGCTTGAATCTCCTGGAATCGGCGTGCATTTGTAGTTCCTCTTCTCTTCTCTTCCATCTTTTTGCCAACCATCACTACTGCCCCGCAGGTCCTTTCCATGTTTCCTTTCTTCTGTTATTGGAAAGGCTGCTACCCTCGACCGTCTATCGTCATATGCATTTAGCTCAGTCTGGGAACAATACTACCAAATGTAGCCGTTGCAATGGTATGACTGTGACGTCTTTATGCTCCCAATAGACGCATGTTGTTGGAATGTGGTAACTACTACATGTTCTGAAGAAGTGGGACTGTGGGTACCGCCGTGTAACACAAGTTAGATGTACAAAACAACCTACGTACTGCCCACTTCCCATTTCCCACTTCCCATTCATTAATTAAAAAAGAAGCATAATATGGCGGACGCACTGTATGGCGGTTGTTTCTGCAGTCCGAAATCAAATCAATCATAGGACATGCGGGTGTCTAAAGACCATGTACACCCGTTTTTTTTTTCCTTCTCTGACTGCGTTCTTACCATTACTTTGAGTCCAATTTCTAAAATTTAGCAGGTGTGCGGTACTGGATGGCTGCTGCTGCTTCTGCTACCCCCCTAATATATCTTGATCATGTTTTCATCAGGCATCAATCATTCGACACCCCCACCAACGAACAACAATAGGAAAAGCTGTCTCCTTCCGCTGTGAAGCGCCAATTATAGAGGTTTGTCTAATCGATATAAAGTGAACACTAATAATAAAAGGAGTTATAATTAGCTATTGCAAGTTTCTGCGTCCGGACCTCAAAGACGCAATTGCATAAACAGCAAAGTGGCTGTAGGCAGCTACGTACAGGAGATGCTACCAGTTTCCTTTGCAACAACAACAACAACAACACCAACAACACTTGGTGGTTGGTGGGGTTGGCACTCCTCGCTTAGTTCCTTGTACTTACATACACATGCAGACTCTAGAGACCTATGTTCCTGTTGTCTGTGTAGCATGGGTTCACTCAATGGAGAAAGTATATTATTCAGTGGGGGTTTCACTCATCGAGCTGTATTCAATTGGCTCCTGAGCGTCCGTTACAAGAAGGCTTAAAGCCTGGGTAGCGAGTCAATGATTTCTGTCTACCTGTATGCCTACATGCCCTGCTTGATCTCGATTGATCACCCTCGGTTGAGTTGATCTTTTAGATCAGATTAAAAAGACAAGCTCTTTTTTGCCAAGCACTTAACGCACGCATTGATATGCATGTTTCCTAGGGCATCTGAGCTTAATTACAACATACCGACCTCCAAAGGGCCAACTTCCTCTTTCGCAGTGCTTGGTTGGTGGATTGAAGCGGAAGTTGTTTTATGTAAGGTATCCTATAGGCCAGACAGAGCTGTCGACCTGTGACGATGTGAACACACCGTTCATCGGCCGTGAATATATATAGCCACGCAGAAGTTCCCTTTTGAGAGAATTCTGTTTGTAGTGGTTTTATTAGGATAACTACCTCCACTAGCTTTCACCCTCATCCCTCTCAAAGGATGTTGTTCACTCGCTACTTCGGCTGTGCCATATCAGCTTGTTTGGCCTTTGCAGTATCTGCTGCCGCAGCTGACACTACTTATACTCCTGAAACCCATACTGTTTCAACTACTCTCTCTTACAGATTTGAATACACCTCTGGCGGTGATGAGCAAGACTGTTACACTACCGTCACCACCATTTCAACTGCCAAAATTCCTGCTGTTGCTACCAGTTGGACTGTCCAGGTCTATGACGACACTATTTTCGATAATGTTTACAAGGTGTACCTCTTCCTCAACTTTACAACCGACCGTACCGATGTGACAGACATCCAGTGGTTAGGTACGAACGCCACTGCTGAACAATTTGGATTAGCTGCTACTGCAATTCCTGACTCAGAGATCAACGTGAACTTGCAACAAGGTGCTTACTTCATTCTCACGAGTGCTCAGAACAGTCCACTTGCCTACGGTTTCCCAATCTTGGTGACAATGACTGATGGAACTAAGGTCTTGTATGCTGCCAGTTGTAATCCAAGAACATGGCCTACGTTGACTTACATGAACTATAGTGGAACATACGATCAATGTAATGAGTACGGTCAAGTCAATTACCGTGAGCCACAGTGTCTCCACAAGCCAGGTGAAACAATCACTGATATGATATTTAGATACGGTAACGCTGATGCTGCTTCTTCCACTGACTCCGCTTACACTCCCGAAACCCATACTGTTTCAACTACTCTCTCTTACAGATTTGAATACACCTCTGGCGGTGATGAGCAAGATTGTTACACTACCGTCACCACCATTTCAGATGCCAAAATTCCTGCTGTTGCTACCAGTTGGACTGTCCAGGTCTTTGACAACAATATTCAGGATAATGTTTACAAGGTGTACCTCTTCCTCAACTTTACAACAGACCGTACCGATGTGACAGACATCCAGTGGTTAGGTACTAACTCCACTGCTGAACAAATTGGGTTATCTGCTAGTGCAATTCCTGACTCCGAGTTCAACGTCAACTTGCAACAAGGTGCTTACTTTATTCTCACAAGTGCTCAGAACAGTGCACTTGCTTACGGTTTCCCAATCTTGGTGACAATGACTGATGGAACTAAGGTCTTGTATGCTGCCAGTTGTAATACAAGAAAATGGCCTACGTTGACCTACATGGGCTATAGTGGAACCTACGATCAATGCAATGAGTACGGGCAGGTCAACTACCGTGAGCCACAATGTGTCCACAAGCCAGGGGAAACCACTACTGATGTCATATTCAGATACGCTGATTCCACTCCTTCTTCATCTTCTTCTTCCTCGTCTTCGTCTTCGCCGTCCTCCAGCTCCGAAACTCCATCATCTTCAAGCTCCTCTAGCAGATCGAGACGCTCAAGAACTACCACCACTTCAGAGTCTACCGATGCAGTGGTCACACATACGGTCACAACTGATCTCTCTTACAGATTTGAATATACCTCTGGTGGTGTGGAAACCGATTGTACCACTACTATCAAGACAGTTACAGATGCTACAATTCCATACATTGCCATTAGTTGGGCTGTTAAGCTTACTGATCCAGACACTGATGCTGTGACCTACAGAGTCTACCACTTCCTCAACTTCACTGAAGATCGCTATGATGTCGCTGATATTCAGTGGCTTACTGGTACCACTTTCCTTCCGGATATTCCACTTTCTGGTTCTGAGTTCTACGTGAACCTTAAGGAAGGTGCTTACTTTATCCTGAATAACCGTGATAACCATCCACTGAGACAAGGTTTCCCAATTTTGGTTACATTGACAAATGGAACTAAGATCTTGTATTCTTATAACTGTGATCCAAGATTGCATGATACTTTGGATCGTTTGGAGTATACTGGAGGATGGGATGAGTGCTACAACTATGGTGGAGCTTATTACGATGACCAATTCTGCTACCATAGTTCAGAGATCAATGTCGATGTTATCTATAGACCACGTTCCCCTGCTGTTTCGTCGTCTGAGACTTCATCCTCATCTTCTGAATTATCCTCATCTTCATCTGAGGCGTCATCTTCATCTTCTGAATTATCTTCATCGAAGACTTCTTCCTCTTCTTCCTCTTTTTCCTCTTCTTCTTCTTCCTCTTCTTCTTCTTCTTCTTCTGAGTCCTCCTCTACAGAATCCTCTTCCGCTCAGCCTTCTTCATCTGAGCCAGAGAGTTCTTCTCATGAACCATCTTCTGTTGAGCCACAGTCATCTTCGCTTGTTGAGTCCTCTTCAGCTTCCTCGTTTGCATCATCTGCCTCTCCAGAATCCCAGTCGTCTTCTGCTTTGACCTCTAGCACTTCTGAATCCGAGTCTGATGTTCCTGTCACTTCTTCCAGTTCCACAAATGAGGGCACAAGCAGTCACTTGATCTCCAAAACCACTACCACAAAGCATATCCAGAGTACTACTGTTGTTACTGTGACCTCATGTTCTTCGAACTCATGTTCTGAGACTGCTATTACCACCGGTGTGACTGTGATTACTACAACTTCTGAAGGAGTAGTCACTGAGTATACCACTTACTGCCCATTGACCACAACTACGGCTGCTACTGAGAAGTCCACAGCTCATGAGGAGAGTAAAGTTCCTGCTACTGAGAAGTCCACAGCTCATGAGGAGAGTAAATCTGCTGCTACTGAGAAGTCCACAGCTCATGAGGAGAGTAAAGCTCCTGCTACTGAGAAGTCCACAGCTCATGAGGAGAGTAAAGCTCCTGCTACTGAGAAGTCCACAGCTCATCAGGAAAGTGAAGCTCCTGCTACTCAAAAGCACACAGCTCATACTACTGAAAAGCACACAAGTGAGCCAGCTACAGCTGCACCAGCCCATTCAACTAAATCAGTTACACCAGCTCAGTCAACTGGTGCACACGTTTCGACATTTGAAGGAAACGCTAACTCCTTGGCAGTTGGAACAGCACTGATTTCTGTGTTCTCTTCCCTTTTCTTCTTCTTGATTTAAGTCCAATTCCCACACTACAGCACTGATTTCCGTGTTCTCTTGTCTTTTCTTCTTCATCTAAGTCCAATGTTCACACATTGGCAGTTGGTACAACACAGATTTTCTGTGTTCCCTTCTTTTTTTCTTCATCTTGGCCAATCCAACACTCTATGTATTGATGACTTACCAATAAACACTAATCCGTTAATCTTTAATCTTTACCAACCAACCATTTGACAGTAGTTCTCCCACCCAGGTCTCCGCGTGTAATTGAAAGAACTGATTGTGCCACGAAAATAGATCCTGGTGTCCGGTTGTTTATCTGGTGTATGGATGTTTTGATTTGGCAAAAGTCTATTAATTTCTGAAATTCACCTTAAACTCTATATGAAGTCTGAAGAACAGTATATTATGATTTAGTGGTTGATATTCTTGCTGAATATGCTAATATTATCCCTAAATTTCTAAGGTTGTTTTGGTAAGGAAGACGAGCTCCTCAGTTTGATTATTGAAATAAAAAATGGATTCACTCTTTTGCGACTTGATTCTAATTTTGAGGAATTGCACCCAAAAGACCTCATAACACCTGGAGAGCACTTGGAATACAAAAGCAAGTGGATAGAAGCAGTCAACAGACTCTGGAAATGGGGGAAGGAACCAGAGAATCGGACGTTGTATGGGGAGGCATGGAAGGAGAAAATCATTGACAGGACGGTCTACTACATCAGAACTCAATTCAAGAACTACTAGAACTCTGAGAAGATTTGAATGAAACAAGCACAAGCTGAGACTCC
>JAKTUJ010000064.1:0-16869 GCA_030556625.1 Petasospora euphorbiiphila | reverse complement strand
GTGAATGGAATGGTCGATGTACCAGTAGCGTAGTTACCATCGCTGTCTTCTGTTGGGAAGAACGTAATGATACCCGTCTCAGAAGATCCGTCAGAGTTCGTGTACGTCGTGGTGTACGCGTGCGGAACAGTGAATGGAATGGTCGATGTACCAGTAGCGTAGTTACCATCGCTGTCCTCAGTAGGGAAGAACGTGATGATACCCGTCTCAGAAGATCCGTCAGAGTTCGTGTACGTCGTGGTGTACGCATCTGGAACAGTGAATGGAATGGTCGATGTACCAGTAGCGTAGTTACCATGATTGTCCTTTGTTGGATAGAATGTCACAATGCCACTCCCAGAAGATCCATCAGAGTTCGTGTACGTCGTGGTGTAGGCGTGCGGAACAGTAAATGGAATGGTCGAAGTTCCAGTAGCAAAGTTACCATGATTGTCTTTTGTTGGGTAGAATGTCACAATACCGCTCCCAGAAGATCCATCAGAGTTCGTGTAGGTTGTCGTATAGGCGTGCGGAACAGTAAATGGAATGGTTGAAGTTCCAGTAGCAAAGTTACCATGATTGTCTTTTGTTGGGTAGAATGTCACAATACCGCTCCCAGAAGATCCATCAGAGTTCGTGTAGGTTGTCGTATAGGCGTGCGGAACAGTAAATGGAATGGTTGAAGTTCCAGTAGCAAAGTTACCATTATTGTCCTTTGTGGGATAGAATGTCACAATACCACTCCCAGAAGATCCATCAGAGTTCGTGTAGGTTGTCGTGTAGGCGTGCGGAACAGTGAATGGAATGGTCGATGTACCAGTAGCAAAGTTACCATGATTGTCCTTTGTTGGATAGAATGTTACAATACCACTCTCAGAAGAACCATCAGAGTTCGTGTAGGTTGTCGTGTACGCATGCGGAACAGTAAATGGAATGGTTGAGGTACCAGTAGCAAAGTTACCATGATTGTCCTTTGTGGGATAGAATGTCACAATACCACTCCCAGAAGAACCATCAGAGTTAGTGTACGTCGTGGTGTACGCGTGCGGAACAGTGAATGGAATGGTCGATGTACCAGTAGCAAAGTTACCATGATTGTCTTTTGTTGGGTAGAATGTCACAATACCACTCTCAGAAGAACCATCAGAGTTCGTGTACGTCGTGGTGTACGCGTGCGGAACAGTGAATGGAATGGTCGAAGTTCCAGTAGCAAAGTTACCATGATTGTCTTTTGTTGGGTAGAATGTCACAATGCCGCTCCCAGAAGATCCATCAGAGTTCGTGTAGGTTGTCGTATAGGCGTGCGGAACAGTAAATGGAATGGTTGAAGTTCCAGTAGCAAAGTTACCATTATTGTCCTTTGTGGGATAGAATGTCACAATACCACTGCCAGAAGATCCGTCGGAGTTCGTGTAGGTTGTCGTGTACGCGTGCGGAACAGTAAATGGAATGGTCGAAGTTCCAGTAGCAAAGTTACCATCATCGTCTTTTGTTGGATAGAATGTCACAATACCACTCCCAGAAGATCCATCAGTGTTCGTGTAGGTCGTCGTGTACGCGTGTGGAACAGTGTAACAGGCAGCAGCTGTTGGTGTCTCAATGATGGCAGTAACTGTACCCGCAGTGCCAGTGACAAACTTGGTGGCTTGCTTGCATCCTGTCCAAGGCTGTGTCGTCGTTACTGTTATTGGGCGAGCTGTTCATGATGTTAATAGCTGAATATATCAAGGGCAGCCTTGGTAGGTTCAAAGGTTAAAATGGAGTGCGAAAAAAAAAAGATGCTGATGAGGACCACAAACACAAATACTTACTTCCCTTACCGTTACCGGCAGCGTCGCCACCAACCCCTTGCCATGATCGAGTAATGATATTTATATCATGGAGCCCATTGCCACAGGTAACCTGCATGTCGATAGTGCCAGTGGACAGTTGCGGTTTTAATATCGTGCCGAAGAAAGAGAGACCCAAGCGGTTTCCGGCTGGGATGGCACCAATGGTAATCAGCAATTTTGAGGTGGATGTTACTGCAACTGAGTGAGTCAGATTACTGTATGCTGTGTAGAACCCGAACTGGTTGATAGCAGTTACGGCGTAAGCCTCGAGATCTTTGGGAGACACTGTATCGCCATTGTTGAAAGTAACCGCAATCGTTCCTGATCGAATACCTTGATTGTTACACAGTGTCCGTGCAGAAATGAAGTAGTAAAACACATCACCTCTCATTGTAATTCTGCTCATGAATTCCATCAAATCTGTCCCGATTGAGGTAAATGTCACTGTTGAATTCAGATTACCATTCCAAGTGACCCTGTTCACACCCGGAACCCAATGAGAAGCGGCCTGCATAGTCTCACTTCTACCACCTCCATCAAACACAATTGCAAATGTGGCAGTACCCTGAACCACAGCATACCGAGAAAGGTCACCGGTTACTCTGCAACTAATGATGGTTTCTGAGGCTCTTCCACCTGCCGGGTCAACATTGCACGATGCCATGGTCGTTCCGTCGGACATCAGATCAAAACTGTTGGAGACAATTCCGTTCTTCATAATTCTGAGTTGATAAACGAATGGCATCTTTAGTGTAAAAGAATCACCTGTGGATACCTTATAAGTGTAAATGGACCAAGACATTTTTACGTTCCACCAGTCAAAAGGCGTCGATGTAGATGAGAAGCCAGCATTAGTGATGGAGTCAATACTGGTGAAGACCCCATCTACATTTTTGGCCACTGCACCAGAGAGCAGCGCCAGGGAAACGCTGCCAAAGATATTAAGCCTCATCACTTGTTTAATCCTTGCAATATCTTGTGTGACTTTCAAGTTTAAGAGATAGAAGCCCATATTTATAGATACAGATGCAATCAACGTAAGACAACCGTTAGATCAACTTGCAAGGGGTCCGCAGATGGCATTAAAAACCTCACAGTTTGGGTCCACTGCAAGTACATGTACGTTTGAAGTTAAAAGACAAAGTTTGTGACTCAGAAGCAGGGGTAATTTCTTTTTAAGATGGCCGGTTTAGTATGAACCATATTTGTGTAGAGGCTTCATCTATAGAAATATAAGACAGCCGAAAAGATCTGACATAGACAAACACAATGTGTGTCTAGCCAAAATTCAGCACATCAGCCCTTTTATCAAATACTTTAGGAGTTTTCTAACGAGAGTGCCAATTGTAGGAAAGTACATGATCTCGAAGTCACATTCGAGGCCCCTTGATTGAACAAACGCAGAAAGGCTAAAATATGCGCTGTAGCGAGATCAGCGGTCAGGGGTATGTGAATGCATCTGCATACGTGTGCATGCTAAATTTGCTTGGGTTAAGTGTATTACTACATTGTTACAATTTACGTATATGGCATAAAATGTACCAAGAATGCGAACCAGCTCTCTCTGGTGTTGGGCATTGTTCAATTACAATGCTATAAACGCCTTTTTTGTAAAAACAAAACCGCTACATATAGGGCTAAAGCTATGTTTCATTTCACAACTGAATATTGATGAGGAAAAATCATCCTGAGAAGTTGATAGTGAGTAATGGCAGTGTTACGTACTACTAGTCTACTACCATTCTCCCCCTTGACGGTAGACGAGATGCGTTCAACCTTGACAGTTGACGGTAGACGAGACGCGTTCAACCTTGACGCAAGTCGAGACGCATTCAAATGCAGGCAAATCTGAGATATCGAAAGATACGAGTTTAAATTTTGTATAGCATTGGAGCCTGGAGGCCCAAGTCTATGCAAAATGTATAGTTTTCAGTATTCCAAGCCATCCGGAAACGCTGATGTAGATAGGTGTCGCCTGGTTCTCAACGCTGGAATGAGTGGCAGGTCTGCTATTGGTTAACTCAGTGTCCAGGATGACTCTCAACTGCCACTGGTGCACTAACTCGACATGTGGTTATGCATTGTAATTATTATTTTTCAAGTTTTGAAACTAGATTTCATGCTATTTTTGGACACCGTGTAAACTCCAACAATAATATCTCATACGAACAGAGCCAGTCTTGTTCGTTAACCCCAGGAGCCCAGAATCCAAGTTTCGATATATACTCACCACACGAACAGTGCCTATCTTTAGATCCATATGTACACTCCCAGAATTTCCACAGATGAGACTCCTATGAAGTATCCCCTACAGATCTTTCAGTTTGGCTTGTTTTTTGGTCTTGCGTGATCCTAATATCCTAACGCATTTTCCAAAATATGTAAGAAGTTCGGGCAAAATGCCAGTTTCTGAAAGTAGACTTGCATCAGAATGTCTCATTAATATTATAATAGTACATCCAAATCCCTGAAACCTTTAGAAGTCTTGTATGAAGCTCTTGTAACAATGGTACTTTCGAGATAAATTTATTGCGCTTGGTTGGAACCTGTACCTGGATGTTAAATGTGAAAGTTTACATGTACTAGTTGAGAGTGTGTAGGCATGAAATGTGACAAGGAAAGATAATATATTTGTATATGCCATTGGGGGAGCATGATATATTCTGCATGAGTATCTCTTTCCGGCTAAGAGGGCCAAAATTAGGGAATCTAGGCGGCTAGGCCTCGACTCTAAAATAGAATGCTTGATAATGAACCTGAGCCATCCATGTCCATTAGTGATTGAGAGAGTACTAGGCAAAATGTAGATACGCAATCCAACTCAGTCCTTCTGGTGAGATATATAGTCTTACATACTCTCTGAATACTCAAATATATATCCAATTTGACTTAGAGTAATCAGAAGCACACATCTTCTGATTAACTTAAAACAACTTAGGAGATTATGATCAAATTCCTGTATTGATTCTTCTAGCATCAGGCATACCCAAATTATTAGTTTATGAGATATAAGTGAACGGTGAGCGTCTTTTTCCTTGGAGAAGATGATCCTTGAGCGGTGGTTTCCACTGTTCAAGCCACATTAAGATACCAGCAGGACCGTCGGTTACAAGCCTATTCCATCCGTTGTGTTTTCTTGTCGTCCTGATTTTTTTCTCTGACCCTAATACAAGTGTCATCAGGCTATTCAATAATAAAAGGTATGGGGCGGTAGGCAGATATGAGATTAAAGGGCAAAGAGGGTACTCTAGCATACTTTGAATCTGAGTTGGAATAGAAGTGGTGTGCGGAAGGCATTTTCAAGATCTCAAGAATGAGATTGAGAAGCCGGCTTCTGCAGTAAAGCGTTTCGTGACGCACTCCCCGCAAACTTTAGGCGGCGCTGCCCAGGCGAAAGTACGTCACCGGGACCGAGGTAATACGAGACACCTTAGCGAAAAGGCTAAAGCGGTAGCTCTATGGTGCTATATCTTAGACCGGCTCGTCCTCTGATGTCTTGAAAGGACACATGCTCGTTAGGAGAGGGAGAGGACTCGCTCCTGGTTTTACATGGGATGCAATTTACAGGGTTCAACGGTTGATTCTCCCTTTTAATCCCCTAATTATTTAGTTCCGTTATGTGTCTCACTCATGCATCCTTGATTTCTGACATGCATACTGGCTAGAGCACAATGGCCCACCAGAAGGCCGGTGTGTCTTTGAGTCCCTTGCGGAATGAACCAAGATGTGAGGCTATGCCCTATGCCAAAACCGCGATGGCTGGCCAACCTTGTAGAAGTGTGGTTTGGAAAGGGAATTGCCGCCTATCCATTTTTGGATTAACCAATATGATCGGAAGAGGGATTTATTTGACAGGGATATCCTGGCAGACAAGAGTCATGTGCTTCCTCCTCCTCCTCCTACCATTAGACAACTTCCACTCCGGGTAATCTTGAAGGATTTGGCGAGATGCTAAATTGATAAGACTACACAGTATACAGATGTCGTAAAAACCACGCCAGCGTATCTTGTTTGCCGTATGTGTGGAGTAAAACAAGCGGTTTTATTTTTTTAACTTATATTTGAATCAGCTTAACTATACATTGTATACCAGTAGGGATTCTGTAGCGGCGGTTGTCAATGTTGAAGCTTTAGCGGTTGGTCTGTTGGGTTTCTTCAGTTTCCTCTAGGTTTCTGTAGGCGATTGATGGTTTCTGGCATCCTCTTCAGTGTGTCGTTGTAGGCGGGGTTCTGGCCTTGCTTTGTAGCTTATGGGTTCTGCCGTTGCTTGATGCACTGCCTTTGGTTGTCTTCATTCCGGTCTCCTCAGTGTTCTAGTAGTTCGTGAAGTGGGTTTTGATGTAATATGCCGTCCTTGCTCTAAGCTGCTTCTGCCAATTGTGACCGTACAGTGGTGAGTAGTCTGAATCCTTTCCCCATCGCCATAGACGGTCCACTGCTTCAATCCATTCTTTTGTATATCAGATCTGATGCTGGTGCGATGAGGTCCTTGGGGTGCCATAGCCCGTCTTGTGGGTGCTCGCGGATGGCCTTGCAAAGTTCTCTTGTGGTGCTGCACTCATAAAACATGTGTGGGATTGTTGTTTTCTCGGTTGCGCCGCAGAATGGGCAATCTTCCTCCCCGTTAGCTTTATGGTCCCAGTGGCCCCAGTTGAATCTTCTGAGAGCCTCACCTCGCCGTCCTGCCTTCTTCTCCAGTTGAGTTAACCTGTGCCAGAATCTTTTCCACCTGCTTTCCGCGTCTTGCTCGGGCTCTGTTGTGGTTGGTACCAACCAGTTGGAGCTTCTTAGTTCAGTGCGCTCTGTCTTGAGTTTGGTTTTACGGTTTGTACTCTTGAGATTCTCAGTGCCAACCACATTCTTGTCCTCCAGGTCTTCCAGGTCTTTCAGTTGCTTACAAGCGCTTTGACTGTCACTTGAAGTCGATTTTATTGTGCTCAAAAATACCCCAAATGCTAATTCTTTGAGGTTCTGAATTACTGTTTTTTTTAAAAAAAAACATATATTTTGGATCAGCTTAATTTTTTTTTTTTTAACATATATTTCGGATCATCTTAACTTGTAAAATTGTACCTGTCGGGATCCCTTCTCAATCACTTCTTCTTTGGTCTTACCTTATGTTCTTCTTTTTACTTTATCAATCCAGTACCTTAGATCTCATTGAGCTTTTTTGAACTGTAACAAACTTTCCTGTGTTTCAACTTGTGCTTATTAGTCTCGGGTTTATCTTTCCGTTTGCGCCGCTGGTGGAGTCTCAGCTTGTGCTTGTTTCATTCAAATCTTCTCAGAGTTCTTATTTCACTTATTTATATCAGTCGGGATCCTTGCGCTTTTACTTGTCCTTTAGTTATCCTCTGTTCTTGTCTCCTGTTTTACTCTTTCTTTCTTCGTCCAATACTTTCGATCTCGTTGAGAGTTTTTGATCTTGTGCCACGTGGCGCCAATTGAACCGTCTGAGAGCTTCGTATCTCCATCCGTCCTTTTTCTCGAGCTTGTTGAGGAGTGGCCAGAACTTCTTCCACTTGCGCTCATCTTCCTGCGCTGACTCCTCCGTGTCTCTTACCAGCCATCTGGCACTCCTGGCTTCCGTTCTTTCCATCTTGAGTTTGGGTTTTCTGCTTGTGCTCTTGAGATTTTCTGTGCATACCAACGGTTGGTCTTCCAGGTCTCTAAGCTGAAGACACCCCCTCTGGCTCTCATTGGAGTTCTCTATCCATTTCTCGATCATTGTCTTCTTTGGCTGTTGGACCACGCTCATTGTAGAGTGTGTCTCCTCCCTAGGTAGGGTGGTGATTCTGGTCCACACATCTACCCATCCTAGTTGGTTCTCTGATAGGTACTTCTTGATTTCGAGTGTCATTCCTCGTCCCCATTTCTGCTGATCCACCTTTATCTTTAGTAGGATGGTGAGCAGAATTTCCATGGTTGGATAGTAGTCTTTTGTTGCAATGTTGCCACGTTTTTGTAAGTCCCTTATGTGCCAGCTCAAGTACTGGTTGTGGACTCTCAACTGGGTGTTGAAATACCACTCAAATTGTCCGGAGAGTAACTCAAACCATGGGAAGCTTTCCACCGTCCCCAGTTGGTAAAATCTCGACTGTGCGCTGGTGACATTTAGTTCTCTGAAGTGCTGGGCTGGGTTTCTCTGCCCTGTGTGGTTCAGCTCGAAGAAGTATGTCACCTGTATGGCCAACCATTGCAAGTGACCTCTGAGGAGCTGTTGCGCCTGGTCATTCTCCAAGTGTAGAAGCAGTATCATTTGGCTTCTCTTACCTAGTAGTTGGAGGTCCAGATCAATCAGTCCCAGGCCTCCATGGCAGCGTAGTTTTCTCACTTTATCCAACCCAATGCCTTTGAAGTGTCTCTTTGGTCATTTAGCTCGTGATATACAGTTAATAACCGTGAACTAAGGGAGACTTGGCTGAATCTCTTATTTTTTTTTTTTTTTAACATATATCTTTTTTTTTTTTTTTTTTTTAAACTATATTTTGGATCATCTTAACTTATACACTCTTGTGCCAGCCGGGATCCCTTACCTTTGGTTTTGCTTAATATTTCTTCATCATCTTTTTACCATCTTGCTCTCTGGCCACCTAGCTGCGTCGTCTTGGGTTTTTCTTACTCCTCTGTATTGGAGACGCCTCTTTCTCTGGTTTCCTTCAATCAAAATTCTTAGAGGATATAGTGGGGATCGAACCCGCGCCGGTTTACCCACATTTTCCGGGGGGCTTGTCCACTTGGCCAATCGACCAAAATCTTATATTATTGTAACAGTTCTTGGTCGTAACTAAAGGTAATCTATTAGCTAGATCTTAAACACAATAACGAGAGGACACTTAGCTCCTCTTATAGTCTTCCAGAGCCCCACTCTACCAGCTGGTAACTTAGGAGGACCATTGCCGACACCCCGGACTTGTGGGGATAACCCTTGTCAGTCATCCTATGGTTCCACTCTAACCCCACAGTCCATCCTCATCCTTGTACACCTCCTTAACAGTAACCCATGCCGATAGAGTCGGCCCATTCCAACTGTAACGATATTATATCGTTACACTCTCCCCCACTAGACCAAGCCCCCTCCGATCTTGGAATGTTGTTCACTTCCAAACCATCATCCAATAATCCTGAAATCAATCACCATCACATCTCTGTAGCTCTCACGTCCTGACAACATTCAGCCAAACCTATCATGAGTCCTTCCGTCACTGACTTCAATAGCGTCTTCTGTTCTGTAGCAATAGACTCCACTTCTCACCATGGCCGAACTCCTGTCCTTCTTCATGAATACTCTCCTTCCAACATACTGCTAACTCCTTGTCAGAACCTGAGATGTGCACATTACCAAACAATAACTTGTAATCCAATAACACTCCTTCTCAACCTGAATCTTCACGCTCGAACACTTCAACCTGTCTCATCTCGTACTTGCACTCCATCTCATCTGTTGAGCCCAAAGACCTCATCTCACTTCCACCCATTCTTCGACACTGTGAACCGTCGAATAACAACCTCATCAATCAGACTTCATCAATACTGTGAACCTGTCTGATATCACAATCAATGTCTGATATCACAATACAATCTCACATCGAACCTGATCATCCAAAGTAACCAATAACCTCTTCGTCTTCTCTCTTCTCTCTCTCTTCCTTCCAAGTGTAATATCTGTATTAACATCAACTTGTCTCATTGGGGTTTAGAATATATTTTATATTATATTCTCCCCTTCCAAACTCTTCCCCCTCTCCTGAAGGCTCATACCGTAATCACTTAGTTGTCTTCCGTTTCTCTCTCGTTGGGGTTTAATAGATATTTGTATTCTCCCCTTCCAAACTCTTCGTCCTCTCTTGACGTCTCAGACTGTAAGCACATTGTTGTCTTACAAAACCGACACAACTTCTCGAACTCATGGCGTTCCTTCTCACTGGTCGATGAAGCGAAACTGTTACCTTAACGTAGTCAAGGTACATCACTCACTGTCCTTGTTCATCGCACCACGACAATGCAGATAACCGTGTGAATCTCAGCTTACATCTCACTGGGATCCGTGAGGCTTCTCTGTTGTCAATCCTTCACTGAATCTGTTATCTCTTCAGCAACCAGGGAGACACCTTCGTTAACCGCGGCTTACATCTCACCGAAGTCTGTGAAGTATCTCCCTCATCAACCAACACTTCTGTTCCAGCAACAACACCTTCTGTTCCTTTGAACGTCACAACAGCTGAATCTCTCACTCTTCTTGAACACTTGCAACCACAGGACTTCTTCCCTTTCGTTGACTTTGGCTCTCTCCTCCAACACAGCAAACTCTCCTGGTCATCGGCTCTTACCACCGGTACGTTACCATACTTATTCGAGTCCTTCCAAACCGTGTACTGCACAGGGTCCTTCCCTGATGCGCTTGTTTTCTCTTCGGTCAAGCCTAACCATCTCAAACACTGATGTCAATTACTCAATCATGCAACAGCGTACTCTGCACCGGATCCTTTCCTGGTGCGCTTGTTTCCTCGGCCAAGCGTAACCATCTCAATCACTGACACTGATATCAAACTCAATCCATTTAACCAACGTTGTCTGCACCGAATACTTTCCTGGTGCGCTTGTTTCCTCGGCCAAGCGTAACCGTTCACTTTCCATCTCAATACTAATATCAAACTCAATCCATGTAACCAACGTTGTCTGCACCAAATCCTTTCCTGGTGCGCTTGTTTCCTCGGCCAAGCGTAACCATACTTTCCATCTCAACTGAGCTGCATAGTTCCTTCACTCATGTCGTACTCCGACGGAACCATAAATCACAAAACATTTCCGATCAATGTTTCTGCAATGCTCTTCACTTTATCCCTAGCCTTAGGAACTTCTTCCGCTTACATCTCACGGAAGAGGAACCTGCGGCATCTTCAGGATTCATGTGGTAACGACGTATCAATAACCACGCATAATCTCATCCATACCTTCACCTGGGTTCCTAGCGTTCTGTGATCTCTTCCGTCTGCAGGTCACGACAAAAACCATGGCTGCATCTCCAGAACCCAACTGATAACCGGTCACTCGTTGATCTCTTCCTGTGCTTCTCTGCGACATTCATCATCCTTAAAAAAAACATAGGACTTATAATTCTCTCATACCTTGAAGTCTTCACTCTGTCATGTTCATGACTTCATCATTCTCATACCATCACATCTCCCCCGGGACCCGGAGGGACCTTTAGTCACCGCCCCAAGAACTTGCCTGTTCTGATCAGGTTCTCATAGCACATCGGACTCTCGGCGATCGAAACCGAGACGCTACCAAGTGTAACAGTTCTTGGTCGTAACTAAAGGTAATCTATTAGCTAGATCTTAAACACAATAACGAGAGGACACTTAGCTCCTCTTATAGTCTTCCAGAGCCCCACTCTACCAGCTGGTAACTTAGGAGGACCATTGCCGACACCCCGGACTTGTGGGGATAACCCTTGTCAGTCATCCTATGGTTCCACTCTAACCCCACAGTCCATCCTCATCCTTGTACACCTCCTTAACAGTAACCCATGCCGATAGAGTCGGCCCATTCCAACTGTAACGATATTATATCGTTACAATTATAAAAAAAGATTCAGGATGAACAGCTCAAAACCAAAAAAGGAGCCGCTATTTTTTTCCGCAATATAAAATCCAATAAAAAACTACTCTAAATGCCTTTAAAACGAGTGTTTTCCCACGAACGATCATTGAACACTACCAAAGACAAGGTGGGCGCAAATTGTCCAACCGAACCTTTGGTGAGCACTATCAGGACCAAATCCACTACGTCACCGGACAAGAGAAGATGCTCAATACCGACTTCACTAAGGCTTTTGACTCGGTATCTCACCGATACATTTCTGAAGTCCTCATTCGCTTTGGGCTCCCAGAGAACATGCAGCACGTCATCCACAAGATCACTTTCCATCTGGAGACCAAAGTCAAGGTCAACAACAGAAGCTCAAAAGGATTCCCGGTACACCGCGGGGTGCCGCAAGGCTCTCCTTTAAGCCCAACTCTGTTTGTGATGGCAATCGAATGTTATCTCACACGACTGAAGCAGAACCTACAAGGCATACACATCTGGTCCGGGCTTCACTGGATTAAATTCACCAGTGTGGCTTATGCAGACGACATCACAACACTTCTCGCCACCCCCAAGGATGAAGCAACATATCTCCAAGAACTGAATCTCTTCTTAAAGATCAGTACCATGGACGTGAACAACGCGAAATCATGGTACATGTTACTCGGGAAGCCGACGCCACAAGCCAGAAGAACCACCATTCCCTTCAGCCAAATTGATCAGAGCGATCAACAGCAGCTGGATCACACAAAGACACTCGGCATCCCACTAGGTAACACAGACTGGAAGAGCATTACGAAGAAAATAGTGAGAAACATCCAATTCCCACTAACAGGAACACTCGACTTGGTGGAACGAGCAGAAGCCATGAATGTCTACATCCTGTCACAGGTCTACTGGAGAGATCTCTTTAGCAGAATACCCAACCACTCCATCAAGAAGATCAATTCTACCATCAAGAAGAGACACTTCAAAGGAATTGGGCTGGATAAAGTGAGGAAACTACGATGCCATGGAGGCCTGGGACTGATTGATCTGGACCTCCAACTACTAGGAAAGAGAAGCCAAATGATACTGCTACTACACTTGGAGAACGACCAAGCGCAACAGCTCCTCAGAGGTAACTTGCAATGGTTGGCCATACAGGTGACATACTTCTTTGAGCTGAACCGCCCAGGGCAGAGAAACCCAGCCCAGCACTTCAGAGAACTTAATGTCACCAGCGCACAGTCGAAATTTTACCAACTAGGGACGGTGGAAAGCTTTCCATGGTTCGAGCTACTCTCCGGGCAATTTGAGTGGTATTTCAACACCCAGTTGCGAGTCAACAACCAGCACTTGAGCCGGCACATAAGGGACTTACAACAACGGGGCAACATCGCACCAAAAGACTGCTACTCAACCATGGAAATACTGCTCACCATCCTACCAAAGATGAAGATTGATCAGGCGAAGTGGGGACGTGGAATGACACTCGATGTCAGGAAGTACCTTTCAGAGAACCAACTCGGATGGGTCGACGCTTGGACCAGAATCACCACCCTACCTAGGGAGGAGAAGCACTCTCTAATGAGTGTGGTCCAACAACCAAAGATGACAATGATCGAGAAGTGGATAGAGAACTCCAATGAGAGCCAGAAGGCGTGTCTTCAGCTTAGAGACCTAGAAGACCAACCGCTGGTATGCACTGACAATCTCAAGAGCACAAGCAGAAAAACCAAGCTCAAGATGGAAAGCACGGAAACCAGGAGTCCAAGCTGGTTAGTAAGAGACACGGCGGAGACAGAGCAGGGCGGTGAGCGCAAGTGGAAGCAGTTCTGGCCACTCCTCAACAAGCTCGAGAAAACGGAAGGATGGCGATACGAAGCTCTCAGACGATTCAACTGGGGCCACTGGGACCACAAAGTCCAAGAGACGGACGACTGCCGATTCTGCGGGGAAGGCAGCAAAGAAACCATCCCACACATGTTTAACGAATGCATCACCACCAAAGAACTTTGGGAGGGCATCCGCGACAACCCCCAGGCTAGGATCTGGCACCCCAGAGAACTCATCGCACCCGACGAACACTTGGAGTACAAAAGCAAGTGGATTACAGCGGTTGACAGACTCTGGAGATGGGGCAAGGAACCGGAGAACCTGGCATTATATGGCCCCGAATGGAAGAAGAAAATCATCGACAGAACAGTCTACTACATCAGAACACAGTTCAAACATTACTAGAACTCTGCGACACGTTGATTGACAAAAGCAAACGCTGAGTCTCCACTTGCGGAGAAAGAAGGGATGAAACGCCCACAATCAAAAGCAAAAGTTGAAACACAGGAAAGTTTGCAAAGATCAAAAAACTCCCAACGAGATCGAAAGGAATGAACTGGTAAAATAAGAGAACAGAAGTAAAGTAAGAGAACAGATGAAACTAAAGACTAAGCGACGACGAAAGGATCCCGGCTGACAAAAAATGTATAAGTTAAGATGATCCAGAATATATGTTAAAAAAAAAAAAAAAAAAAAAACACTCTGAAAATAATTTATATAGTAGTAGCATAAGTCAGCTTCACTTATGAGCCATTAATATTGCCCGTCTCGTAGATAGACAAATTAATATCCTAAAATATCAGACACCCAAACATTCACCCGGACATCCGTTCTGATTACCCGGAACCTTATATGAAAGTTACGTTTAATACTGTGTAGAAGAAATTGCCTGTCTTTCTAAGTAACATATAAACAGAAAAATAGAGGATCCTTAACCCTTTATACAGGAATCTGGAAAACACCTGAATTCCAATATAGGGAGTCATTGGTGGACATCATGACCCAGAGAAACAACGCCCCGTTCAGGTCAAACCTATCAGAGGTAGGGTTGATATTCAAAGCGCGAATCCCTGTTCGAACCTGCGCAGCCGGTGGCTACCTTGTTTCGGTTCACTCACGCTTAAGCCAAAGCAAAAAAAAAAAAAACAAAAAAACTCCAACTGAAAGAACAAGAATATTGTTGGGCTGAAAGTGAACCTAACATCAACAGATTATGGGTCCCACAGTCGTCTTCGAGCACTTTCCTTTACCCTTCTTAGGCACATTCTGAAGGCGATTCAAGGAATGATTAGTAATCGATAACAACAATAGAAGCAGTGATTTCACTAAACTCTTGAGACACCACATATCCGGTGGAGCTGGATTTTATTTACTTTATTTTCATGTTAGATTTTTGCTCTATACATGCTACACAGATTTTACAGTAAATTTCACAAAACATCATATATTGTTTAAAATAACTCCGATCAGAAGAAAAGTTCTGGCCGAGACAAATAAATTTGACACAAGAGGTATACCATGTGCGTTAATGGTTAATGCATTCACCCCGAGAAAGTCAATCGAGAGATTGATCGAGACATATCACTAAAGTAAGAAAAGAAACAGACTTTGGGAAAGCAAAAGAACGAAAAAAAGAAAGAAAAGCAAAATAAAAGGGGGAAAACCACATGAAAGTCTTCAAGCATAACAAATCCTGTTTTGCAGAGGTTTTCTCAAAGACTGGATCACAGAAGCATCAAGGTCAGGCCAATAACAAACCCAAATAGACCCATAGACTTCGATGAAGCAGCACCCTCTTGTACACTAATTGCCACATCAGTAGAAGATACAGAATCATCACTAGGCACTCCTGAAGAAATAATGGCAGATGTCGTAGGATAAGTTTTGGTCAATAAGGAAGAAGCAGTGCCTGTGAGTTCCATACAAACAACGCCTGAGCAAGTTCTTGAAGCAGTATCAAATTCTCCAGGGGTCTCTGCTACGGAAGTGGTCTTTCCCGAAATGGTGATGTCAGTAGATCCAGGGGTCACCGAAGATACCGGATTCCGATTAGAATCACTCGAAGTCTTCGATGCCTTCTTTTGAGTGGACATGTCACTTGGCAATGGGCAGAAAGTGGTGTACCTGCTAACAACAGTGTCCAGAGTAACAGTAATAACTGTTACACCAGTAGTTACTGGAACTGTCGAACAAATGTCGGAAGAACAAGATGTCACAGTGATAACAGTAGTGGAAATAGAATAGTCTGTTGTGGTTTCAGTAATGGTAGTTGTATCATTACGATAATGTGGAGGGTTGGTTGTTGTTGGTGGTACCACATGTGATGTACTAGAGGAGTCAGAAATACTCCAACTAGAAGAATCCTCAGTACTGGTACTCATACTCGTAAACGAAGACGAAACAGTGAATGGGATTGTCGACGTTCCAGTAGCAAAATCGCCATTTTCATCTTCCGTTGGGAAATATGTCACAATTCCGGTACCTGGTGAACCATCACTTCTGGTGTATGTTGTAATGTGAGGGAACGGAACAGTGAATGGAATAGTCGATGTGCCTGTAGCGTAGTTCCCATCGCTGTCTTCAGTTGGGTAGTATGTAACGATACCTGTTCCAGAAGAACCATCAGAGTTCGTGTACGTCGTGGTGTACGCGTCCGGAACAGTGAATGGAATAGTCGATGTACCAGTGGCGTAGTTACCATCGCTGTCCTCAGTAGGGAAGAACGTGATGATGCCCGTCTCGGAAGAACCATCGGAGTTCGTGTAAGTAGTGGTGTACGCGTCTGGAACAGTGAATGGGATGGTCGATGTACCAGTAGCGTAGTTACCATCGCTGTCCTCCGTTGGGAAGAACGTGATGATGCCCGTCTCAGAAGAGCCATCAGAGTTGGTGTACGTAGTGGTGTACGCGTCTGGAACAGTGAATGGAATCGTAGTTGTTCCAGTAGCGTAGTTACCATCGCTGTCCTCAGTAGGGTAGAATGTCACAATACCACTCTCAGAAGATCCATCGGAGTTCGTGTACGTCGTGGTGTACGCGTGTGGAACAGTGAATGGAATAGTCGATGTACCAGTAGCGTAGTTACCATCGCTGTCCTCAGTAGGGAAGAACGTGATGATGCCCGTCTCAGAAGAACCATCGGAGTTCGTGTACGTGGTGGTGTACGCGTCTGGAACAGTGAATGGAATCGTAGTTGTTCCAGTAGCAAAGTTGCCGTCGCTGTCTTCAGTTGGGTAGTATGTAACGATACCTGTTCCAGAAGAACCATCAGAGTCAGTGTAGGTGGTGGTGTACGCGTCTGGCACAGTGAATGGAATAGTCGACGTGCCTGTAGCGTAGTTACCATCGCTGTCTTCAGTTGGGTAGAAGGTAACGATACCGCTCTCAGACGAACCATCAGAGTTGGTGTACGTGGTGGTGTATGCATCTGGCACAGTGAATGGAATCGTAGTTGTTCCAGTAGCAAAGTTGCCGTCGCTGTCTTCAGTTGGGTAGTATGTAACGATACCTGTTCCAGAAGAACCATCAGAGTTGGTGTACGTGGTGGTGTATGCATCCGGCACAGTGAATGGAATCGTAGTTGTTCCAGTAGCAAAGTTGCCGTCGCTGTCTTCAGTTGGGTAGTATGTAACGATACCTGTTCCAGAAG
>JAKTUJ010000063.1:0-17697 GCA_030556625.1 Petasospora euphorbiiphila | reverse complement strand
ACCAAACCAAGACCAATAGAGATCAGGTAGGGCAGTTTTCTGCCGTACAGATAAGAAAATGGCGCCAGAAACAATGTACCATAGCCGATTCCGAGGAAGAGAACACCTGCACCGGTGTTCAGTATCAACTGAGAGATTGTAGTCGTATGAGGTCCATGAGACTCTTTTTTTTTTTCTTTTTTTTTTCTTTTTTATTTCCCCCTTACAATCACCATTAAATGGTAAGCAGAGATTGTGTGTTTCACCTTTTAGATATAGGAGAGTAATACCTAGGACATCTGTAGGTTGTATCCTAATACTGAAAGTGTTGTTTATAAGTCGTGGGACAAGGGACAAGGGATAAGGGAAGAGGAGTCCCAATAGTCGAGAGTAGATCTCAGATCTCAAGGTTACGCACAAGACATCTGATAAAATTCACTTAACGGAAATATATAAAAGGAAACCAGAGATAAGAACACGTATAGTAAAAACACAGTCCGGAGATTGTGGACATCAAAACTCATGTCTCACCAATGCCTGGCATATTTGCATCCTTCCCACCAATAGTGAGAAGGAGGACCGAACTGAAAAAAGACAAGTAGAAAAAGACACATATTATAACAAACAAGTAAAGAAGAAGATGGAGAAAAAAAGGGGAACGAGAAGCAATAACAACCTTACTTCTCAACAGACATCAACAATAGATCAAACAAGGTAATAAAGGAAACAATAAAGCAATCAAAACCGCCGTCTCATCCTAGTAGGTAAAGTTCTTGAACAGAGGACCAAAGTCTTTACAGAAGACCATCTCCTTGACGGTCACCATCTCATTCTTCAATCTTGGGTCCTGCTCCTGTTCGGTCAACTGTCTCCAGAGCGCAAAGCCTTCCTTAGCACCGTCTTCTGTTTGTGCAATCTCACGCACCTTGCCAATGGCATCCTCAGTGTAAAGCTTCTCCAAGTAAGGAGTATGAGCACTGTGGTTGTACTTGATACTCAGACTCTTGCTAAGAACATCGTAACTGAGGTAAAAGTTGGAGTTGCAGTTCTCCGTCTTGAGCCTTCTGTTATTGATGTTATTGTTGTTAGCACCTGGGGAAGTAGCTGGGTGGTCCTGCGACATGGAAGTTGGCTGCTTTTGGATGGTCTTGACATCCTGTTTACACTTGAACAAAAGCTTGATTGATTTTGGGAAGGGCTTTGCGGAAAAATTCGAACTTGATTTGGAGAATCTGAAACCAGATCTTTCCATGATTTTGTAAATGTACTTGTCATTTAACGCAGTGACGACTTCGACTAAGTTGTTTGATTCATTCTTGTCTGCATCGGTAGTTTGAACAAAATCAGGGATATCGTCGCAACATTTCTTGATGAAAATCACATTGTGAAGATCACTATTGCGACCGGCCTCAATACGATCCAAGTAAGATTCGAATTCATCATAAACATTCGCCTTCTGCAAAGGGTCATCAACGCAGTTGCCACAAAGGTTGTAGCGTCCGTTATCGTCAATGGAGCGCTCAGCACCGCAATAGAGACAGTACTGGACCCCATACGACGAAGGGACACCTTTGGAAGCATCTTGCTTAAACAATTTAGCAGATTTAGTTAAACTCGCATCAATCTCAACTTGCTCGGCATTCTCAGCAGCGCCGTGGTCCTTCAACTCCTCTTGTTCTTGCGTGTGCGAAAGCACATCCTGTAATTGCTCCTGTTCTTGGTCTTGTTTGAATTTGTTGATGTTGTTGTTGTTATTGTTGTTCTCGTTGTTGTTGTTTTGCTGTGGGGTTGGTTTAGAGTCAGTTTGTTGGCCGGTGGTGTAGACAGCAGTAGATGGGCTAACCTCTGACTTCAAAATGGGGGATTTCTTTAAACTCGCTTTATCACCGATGCCATTGCTCGCATCAAGAGTGCTCGCAGTGGCATCGTCTTCGTCCTGCTTGAGCAAGGACTCGTCGATTGGGATCTCCTTTTGCGCATCAACGGCAGACTGGACAAGCATCAATGGCTGGTGCTGGTTGTCAATTCTGTCCCTGGACTGGTCGTACTGGTGTATCTGCGGAGGACCTTGGTTGGCGGCATTGACAGCTGCAGCGGCGGCAGTCATGGCGTTGATGTGCTGCTGCTGCTGCTGGAGGGAGACGTCGACGGCGACGCCGGCACCCCCAACACCGTTGACTGCGTCGGCCAGCCCCTGGACGTCGCTCTGTGGGAGCACGTTGGTAACCTGGCGCGCCATCTGGATGAGGTTCTGCTCAAACTCGCGGGCCTTCTTGCTCTGGAGATCGGCATTGATGTCGTCAATCGACTGGCCCGTCAGCTGGGCCTTCTTGATACGCTTGAGCTTACGCTCAATCTCACGACACGGCTTACACGTTCTGTAACGCGCCGTCTCCATCGGCTCATCCTCCGATCTCTTCTTCTTGCAACGACGGCACACGTTGTTGCCCGTGGTTGTACCGCCAGCCATCTTCTTCTTCCTTGAAGTAGTAGTAGCAGTAGTTGTTGTTGCCACTGGGCGGCTCAGTTGCTGTGGGCGGCTAGCGTGGCAAAATGTGGCAGGCCAATCTCAACACTCTCAGCCAGTTAAGAAAGCAGGCAACCAGGAAACTCTTCAAAGCACAGACAAAAGAGACACTCTTTCCTCAAAGGGCCTCACTTGTTTACGCGTTTCTTCGCGGAGGTTGTTTAGCGTGGGTGTGGGATGGGAGAGGAAGGGAGGTGGGCCTTCCTGAATCAGGAAAAAGTCGAGGTGACGATTCTTCGCGAAAAAATTTTCCCTAATTTCGCGTTCTCGCTTTTCATTCGCGGAAATTCGCGGTAGTTGGTAGGGGCACGTGTTAAGGACACGCACCATTTTTGCTGACTAATAAATAATAACAGAGATAGTGCAGTGGTCAGCAGAGAGGGTTGCCGGTTCGAGACTGGCAGGGGTCATTGTATTAATTCTAACTCTACACCATTTCCTTTCTATTATACCCTTACATGTCTAGAATACCACATCACTTCTCAGAACCCACTTCTCCCCCTGGTCGACGGCCATCGCCTCATGCTCAAGACACGCCTCACCGTGCTTGTGCAAACACACAACACCCTTCACAGGTGTGATACCGATGCTTTCCCTCTTGACATCATCGTAGAAAACAGTATCACCTCCTATAAGACCGTCTTTTGCACCAGTCAAATACAAGAGCATTGTCCACTTCGTTACCCCAGCGGGGACAAACGTTCTCACAGCTTCATCAACGTGCTTCCCGAAATAGTGTCCCCTTGAATACCGATATATCCTAATGTTTGGATTCAACCCTTTTGCTGTTTTAAACTCCTCTTTTAACACTGGATCATTGCACAGTATTGCCCGGAGAGTATTCCACAGATTTGAGGCAGCTTGTGTATCTTCGATGCTTATACGGTCATTAACCCTTGCAGCGTAGTTGCGGGACTTAACCAAAGGTGTTGTCTCCAAAGTAAGTTTCTGTAACTCTCTCAACAGCTGGGAGGCAAATACTTGTGGATAAAAGTGCTTTATGGTGAGAATCTGTGGATGATGACGTTCAATCTGCGGCTTGGGATCTGACTCTTGCGGTTGATAAAAAAGCGATGTCGGTACTTTAGCCACTTTAGAACTCCTTGTTGCACTTGATGTGCCCTTCCCCTTCTTAGCCATCCGACAGTATAACCAACAAGCTCGTCAAAGAAAGATTGAAGCAGAAACAGGCAAATGAAAGAGACAACAATGCAGACACAATTGTGTTGCAGCCTTTCGCCTGGAAGATCGCGATCTACCCGAGTTTAGCTACTCGATGACTCTAATACTTTTACGGGTGCAATTGACTGTTCATGCCCCCTTTAGCCAAGATCTTGGTTGCCAAAGCTTGTTCATAATCTATAATGAGGAAACTGTTCCAGATTCTCCTCTTTGTGGTCTTCCTGGCCCAACCCACCTGGGCTACACAATCCAACATGAAGCTACAACACAAGTGCTACCCTATAAGACAAGGCACTTTGGTCAAGCTAAGCGCAACGGTGTACAACCCACATTCAGTACTGTTTTACCATCAAACAGATGCTCTCTTTGCAGATATCCCGCTCGAGATCTTCCCCTTGTCGAGTCTAGGATCGCATATGCCGCTGATACACCTCTTACAGAACGGGTCTTATAGTAACCAGTTGAAGATTTGCACAAAAGAAGAGTTCAAGGAAACCAGATGTCCCCCAGGACATTTCCTCGTTCACAATTCACAATCTGACGTTGATCTCATCAATGTGATGCTAGAAACTGTCCAGATCATGAGAATCAGAGATTCGGGTGTTTGGTGCCTAATACAATATGGGAAAGGTGACCCTGTTAAGGTTACATTTGAAGACGACGAGAATGGATACCACAAAGCGAGATCCAATTTCATATTACTATACAGCACGATGAGTATCTTGATTACGCTTTACTACGCAATCAGGCTCAAATTCCAGAAGGCCGGTCCTACTGCTTATCCGGAAATCTTACAAGTGATGTGTCTCATTGACGTTTATCAAGACTGCAAACGTACCTCTCTCAACTATCTCGATAGCTCAGAAACAGGCGGATCTATCAAGTTCTTTGTATGGTTTATTCTACTAGGGGCAAACTGTACGCTGTACATGAAGTTTTATTCCTTATGCAATGGTCCCAAAGACACAATAGAACCATTTGTCTTCTTTACACTTTTAATTCTCAAGAACATCACACCAATCATCTCCCCACTATTTGAACTCATCATTTGGTATAAACTCTTGCAATATTCCGAACACAAGACACCGGGACTCGGTAAGGAATTCCCCAGCGAGATCTATCACAACCGTCGATTCCCGAGAATGCTTTTGCGTCTGTTATTATCACTTTACTTGATTCAAATGACATCACTGATATCGTACACTTTCTGGGATACGGTAATAACCGACAACGGGTTCAAATCCATCATGGAGACGTTCATGGTACTATACGCAGAGACAAAAGTGACAATGCTGTGCGAAGGGAACTTCATTTCAAAATCCATCGTGTTTCTAGATGATATCTTTTGGTGTTTACTTAGTGCTCTATTAGCATGGGCTTGGTAATAAAGATTAAATGGTATGATCATTGGAAGAATGCAGTATTATAGTGATAATTGCTCAACGCCGTTTGGAATAACTTGCTTCGTTTGCACTTTTTCTAACACCTGGAGGGCAATAGGCTCAAACACACGGCTCATCTTTGTATCTTTATAGCGATCCACGACTTTTTGACTCTCAACAACTTCCACAAACAATGGATCGATAGGCACTTTACCTAAAAGAGTAATACCCAGATCATTACACAACTTCTCACCACCACCAGAGGAGAACACATCCGTGCATTCATCACAATGTGGACAGTTGAACCCACTCATATTCTCCACCACACCCAAGATGTCAAACTTGACTTTATGGCAGAAATTAATCTCCTTCTTGACATCGTTGATCGCCACCATTTGTGGAGTCGTCACGATCACTGCTCCATCAACACTCGGCAACTCCTCGGCTAATGCAATGTGCTCATCACCAGTTCCAGGCGGTGTATCAATAATCAAATAGTCCAAGTGTTCCCCCCAGTTGGTATCCCTCAAGAATTGCTGTACCATTCCAGTCTTCTTTGCCCCACGCCATACAACACTGTTCCCTCTATCCCCTAATAGAAACCCAATGCTCATCACTTTTAGATTCGGCGAAACTTGAACGGGGAGCCACCCTTGTGTAGACTGGAACACCTTATGACCTTCAACACCAAACATTCTGGGTAGTGATGGCCCTGTCAAATCAAGATCTAGAACTCCAACGGTGTGTTGTTGTGATAGTTGAAGAGCTAGTTGTAAAGTGATGGATGACTTCCCGACACCGCCTTTCCCTGAGAGAACGAGCAGAGTGTGGTCTATACTGGTCATATTCAACTCTTTATTGTATCCAAAAGTCTTTCCCTGTTATTTGTGGTGTGTAAAGAAGAAAAAAGAGAGAGAAATGCAGTTTGTCATCGGACACAATCCATCAGAGAGGTTATCGTTTCCGAAAAGAGTAATTTCCTATTTAGGCTATTTAATTTAATTTATTTTAAAATTTTTATGCTGCCCGTACCATATATATATTGATGATAAAGCTTCTTTCTCTTTAGTACTTGTATCTTTAGCAATAGAAGAAAAGATAAAGGACAAGATGGACATTCCTGTGCCCGATGGTGTCATTATCCCACCGCCAGCAATCAGAGCGATTGTACTGAAAACCGCACAATACGTTGCCCGTAATGGTGAAGAGTTTGAAGACAAGATCCGTCAACAACCTCAAAGCTCAAAGTTCACCTTCTTGGATCCACAGGACGCATACAATGGGTATTACAGGTTCCTGATAGAACATAAGGACGAGATATTGGTAGAGAACGATGGTGATGAAGGAGAGTCGAAGCAAGTGCACAAACAGTTGGAACCAGTACCCGAGTTGGACTTCACCGTGACACTACCTGTTATATCATCTAAAGATCTCGATATGTTGAAGTTGACCGCACAGTTTGTCGCTGTTAATGGTGAGGATTACAAACAGGCCATCAAGAACAAGTACCAGGATCAGCTATTGCAATTTGGGTTTCTTGAACCAGGACACTCGTTGAATACCCTGTTTGAACGGTATGTTCATCAGTACAAGCTTATCATATCTGGTGACATTGACGTTGTTCCAACTGATAAGATCCTGGAAAGAGCGTATAAAAGAGCTGAGTATGAGGTTACACAGATTGAAAAAACACAGAAACAAGAAAGGGAAGAAGAAGAGAAGAAACTACGGTTTGCGCGTGTCGATTGGTCAGACTTCGTCATTGTGGAAACAATAGAGTTCACTGATGTTGATGCCGTCACAGAATTGGAGCAGCCAGTTACTATCCAACAGCTCCAGTTGAAATCTCTGGATGAGAAGAGCAAACAGGTCACGGCAATTACATTGCCTACTGCAAACGACACAGTTAAATCATTACCAAATGCACCACCTGGTATGAAGATCAAGCAGTTTGGAACTACACGACTTAAAACGACACAGCCAAAGGAAAAGTTAATCCAGTGTCCTATCACTGGTAAGATGATTCCGGAGAGCAACTTCCAGCGTCATTTGGACATCTTGCTTCGTGATCCAAAATACAAGGAGGAGAAGGCCAAGTATGAGAGTAAAATCAAGAACACCAATCTCAGTCCCGACGAAGCTGCAGCTAATCTGAAAGCCCTAATGAATCCAAAGAACAACAGTGAGCAGAATAAGAGACAAAAAGTCGTGTGGGATGGATACCAGTCTAGTGTTGATTTTGTCAAGCAGAAAAATGAAGCTACAGATCAAGAAGTTGAAGAGTATAAACGCAAGCAACGAGAACCTGCTATTGGACCAGCTACAAAACCATCAAACTCATAGTTTAATCATAATGTCAATTGACAAATCTACATAGTAACTCAGTAGAGCACATACTAAGGGAAACCCGCCTCTTAGGTAATAACTCACATGTCATCCAGCCCCATCATGTCGTCTTCTTCATACTCCATTTCCTCCTCCATATCGTAGGCTTGGTCAGAGTCCTGATCAAAGCCATCATCATTCTGGTCCTGATCTTCCACCAAGTCGTTATCGTCGTAATCACTATAGGCCTTTTCTTCATCACTGAATGACTTCTCTTCATCTTGCGGCGATTCAGGTGTTTCTGGATCCTGTGGAAGTTGTAGTTTAATTGCCTTTGTGTCAACATCTTCAAATGGTCTTGCGTATTCGACAGCTTGACCGCATTTGAGACACTTCCACTTCTCACCACTGACTTTTGCCTGCTCCAATTTGATTACAATACACACATAGCAGAACTTATCACCACATGAAGCCTGGTACGGTGTTGTGATTCTCTGTTTCCGGCCAGCCTCGAGACAAATAGGACATTCACGTTCCTTAAGGTGCTTGAACTCCAACTGGTCTTGGATTGCAGCAGGCTTCTGTAATAGCTTTGTGAAAATGGAGCTGATTCCAGAGTTTTTGAAAATAGGCAAAATGAAGATAATGAACTCCAAGAAAGTGTTCCATACCAACTGTCTGTTTTGGAACTCATATGACACATTACCCTTGTTTTCCTTTGCCAACTCAATCGAATTGACCGATATCTTGACTCTCATGAGTCTTAATGCCAATGAAGGGTAATCACCTTTCACCAAAAACACCAGAAAATTAGCAAACTGACCAAGTTGCACAGCCTTCTCACCAAACTTCCATATCTTCCTCCATCCCTGACCATGATCATCATCATCATAAACCTTGCCTGATACCTTCTCGTTCGTGTAACCACTAAGCACAACCCACGCAAAATAACCAAGCTTCTTCAATTGATGCAAGTTCTCATACTTTAAATTCATCAAAAACATCCCATAACTCTGGCTCTTGTCCCATAACGTCAGTTTATAAAGAACAAGCCGTAGCAACAACGATAACTCAGCTCTGTGCTCTGTAGTAGTAGCACTCGTCAACTGGTCCAACAGATGCGAAACAAGCTCATTGTCCAGCAGAAACGCGTCCAGCTGTGTCACACGCGGCGTAGATATAACCACCATATCCTGTCGACTTATAATCAGTTAAACCACTTGAATACAAAGACTCTTCATCATTATATTCCTCGGTACTTTTGCCTTGCGGGGGGAAACTCCGCTTCACAGAACGCATTCGCGGAAACATCCGAACACCACTATTAGGCTATTACTACTAGTACTACTTTATTGTATCAACGTTAGTCATCATTGCATCACAAGTCGAGGTCAAAGTCTAGTGAGTCTCCCTTGTCGATAAACCTGTCCCAATCGAACTCCTTCTCCGTCCCTGAGCCGATCTGGCTCCCGGTGCCAACAAGATCATCAGGGCTCTCTGATGAAAGCGGTGGCATGTAGTCGAATCTAGCAGTCTCAGAAGACTGATTGTCCGGTCTTTGTAACATATAGGAAGGTAGGTATCTTCCAAACAGCTGGAGGTCAATGTCATCAACACCATTTGAGTCCATTGCGAGAGAAGCAGGCAGGTCAAACGAGAACATGTTGTTGCGATTCAATGGTTTGGATGTAGAAGGCACCGGAGCAGGGACAGAAGGGCGAACATCCACTGAAGGCACTCTCAGTTTCTGAGACGTGGAATTCGTGTCGTCAAAGGCGTGTGTCACCGATGTGTTCACCGTTGGGGTGTTGTTTGGAGACGTGTAAGTGTTTAGAGGAATGGACGATGGATCAGTTGTAGGTCTCGTTAGCTTTGCAGGTTGTGGAGTCTCATCACGTTGTTGAACCTCTTCCTGGATCTGGATGTTGTGACGGTCATAGTTCTCAAACATGTGATTCAAAAGATCGTAAATTCTCTCAGCGCTGACCGAGCGTTGTTTCAACCCGCTAAGAATCTGCTTCCCAATCTCAATCGATCTCTTGACTTCTTCATTGGTGTTGTCAATTTCCAGGAAGTAGTAAACCAAGCATGCAACGGAGAAGAAGATGGTATAAACTGAGAACCAGTAACTGCCATTCAAGAGCTTATTTTGGATCATATCCTTTGCCAGGTTAACAATCTGCTTGGAGACTTCAATGCACTTCATACCGTTCTCGTATTGATAAGATCGCACTTGTGACCCAGGTGGTGCAGTGATTGCCAATTTCACATAGTGGATGTATGGCCTATAGAGCATGATTTGCACATGAAGATAGTCCAAATGCAACAATCTGTTCGCCTTAACGTATTCTGGAGGAATCGCATTGTTGCCAATTTGTAACTGGTAGGGCAAGCGGAAGACCCAAAGAGCTAATTCGTTTTCCAATCCGTGAATAACGTCGAGAGGGATCGTGTAAATTGGATTAGACGTCTTGTAAAGTTTCTTCATGATGTGACTGAGTATGAGAATGAGTTGTGTGTGAGAGTTGTTAATTCCACAGGAGGAGAGTTTCCCCGGTTGTTGAGGAGTCAACTTATCCACCTCGATATTGACATCGTCCAAGTCCTGTGGAAGCTCTGCATCGATATCGCCTTCATCAATGGAGTTCGGTAAACCCAGCATCGAGTTAACATAGATCTCCAACTTGTAAATAGTCCAGAACAATCTCTTCTTACACTCGGCCTTGATATAGTGGCATTTAACCTCGAGCTTGCGATGGAGTCCCTGTCTCAATGCCGAGCGAAGTGCTATACCAATGTATGAGTAACAAGTTGACAAACGCGCAGAGCACTGGAGGAAAAGTGTGAGCATGAATATCGTCTGGATAGACTCCAAATCTGTCGAGTTTGTAATGTCAATAAGCTTTCTAGAGGCAATGAAGTACCTGTAGCCTTCATCTTGCAAGTACTGGTTGTCAATGGCATTATCACCCTTGGAGAAAAGCGCACCAACTGCGATAACCGAGTAAATAAGCGGCAACATCTTGTTCTGGTGGTTTGTGTAGTTTGCAGGGTTTGTTTCATACAAGGAGTTGAAATCTCTAATGAAAGAAGGACGATGGTAGAAACGGAAGAGCACACACGAGTCGTTCCAAGTCTTGTATATAAGTTTCAAGGCAATCTCTCGCGGTGGGAGGATAATTCTGATCTCAACGGGGTCATCCACGGACGATTGTTGTTTCTGCTGTCTCTGCTGGGACTTCAAATCGGGCATTGAAGTTGTAGTAGAGTGCTGTGCCTTGTATTCAGAGACGACGGCCTTCATATCCACAATACCATCCTTCTTGTGCTTTTCAAAAAGCGTGGCAAAGAGCTCGGCATTAAATGGGCCTCCAATGGCATTGATCTCAGGGAAGAGTTGTCTGAGGAGTGCAGTGTTGGAACTGGGTGTGGTATCAGTGGTGGAGCTTTGCGGAGCAGACGCTGTTCTTGTTGTTGTTTGTGGTGGAGCAGTAGGAGGAGCAACAGTAATACCAGAGGATTCCTCTTTTCTCACTCTCTTGGGCTGTGGCACGGGGAAGTTGTTATAAGTGCACTCGTAAGAGTAGACGGTACAATGGATACATGGCTGCTTCCCATCGCACTTGACCTTCCGCTTCCGACATGTGTCACAGGCTCTCGAGACCCTGATGCGCTTGTTCCCGGTCTTGGACTGCAGCTGCTGCAGTGGCGAGACGTAGGTGGCATCCTTGGAGACGATCTTTTGCGGCATCCTGACTATCTTCCGGTGTTTCAACTCTGGAAATCGATCTGGAACAGGATAGATAGAACAATGGAACAATGGCGCAGTGGTGGAACGGTAACAAGACGAATTGGGCCACGCGGTCTGCAGAGTAAAGAGATGTGAAAGTCACCAGATAATCCTTTACAAAGCCTACTTTCAACCCACCAATTGGACTTCTAAAGACCTTTCTTATTCCATCCATCTGAGTGTCTTTGTGGTTCGTGTGACAGCACTGCGGAGCAAAATGTCTCAGATGAGATCCGGTCGAATTCTCTTGTCAATTCCGGTCAACATCTTTATATGAGTTATAACTTATAAGTGAATAAGTGTTTTATATAGAGATAGAAAGGATAAAGAGTAGAATGGCTCTTCCAAGGCTCCAGCAGACGCTGCTTTCAGAGATCCTCGCTGAATTGCCCGATGAGACCGCACAGCTCAACGCATCGCTGCTTGGTGTTGTCAACAAGTACCGTTCAGACCTCAATGCTCAATTGCAACAAACACTTCATTTCCAGGAACACGTCACGAGGACGAACGAGAAGGTGCATCGCAGGTTGAAGCATACTACTAGAGCAATTGAGAAGAACGGTAGTGGTAAGACTGCGGTAAATAGCAGTACGCATAAGCTATGTCAGGAGGTTGAGGTGCTGAGCAGGGATGCCATCGGACAGCTGATTACACTGGTGGAGTCTCTTGGTGCTGGTAATAACGGACGTGTTGAGAATATTGATGGTGATAAGTATCCTCTGCTGAAGCGAGTATTGGGCCAGGAAGGGTATGAAATTGTGGAGATACCATTAGAGACTGAGGTAGAGCGTGAGATGCAATTGTTGAGTGTTGAGAATAAGCCCAGCCAAGATAGTGATTATGAGGTAGAACAAGAAGAGCAGGAAGAGCAGGAAGATAATCAAGAAGAAGAGGGAGATCATCTAGAATACGATCAAGAGGAGGTAGATCACAAGGATGATCAAGAAAAGGAAGAAGAAGATCAAGAAGAAGATCAAGAAGTTGGTCAACACGAGGAAGCACAAGAAGAGGGAGATCATCTAGAATACGATCAAGAGGAGGTAGATAATAAGGATGATCAAGAAAAGGAAGAAGATCAAGAAGAAGACCAAAAAGATTATCATGAGGAAGAAGATCAAGAGGAGAGGCAAGAGTCACCAAGGGAAAGCCTTCTATCACTACAGTCCACAATAGACAAGTACCATGCAAAGAAACTCCAGTCATTTGCCCCACCAAGACCGGTATCAGCATCTGTATCTTCTCTGACTTTGCAATCAACAAGCACCACCTCATCAGCATCAGCAAGAGGAACGACTTATACACCAACAAAGCAGCTTAACGAATCGCTCAAGCGGTTCATATAAGTGATCCTTAATCTAATGACTATGTAATGACGTAATAAGGTGTACTCAAGTAATCTCTTGATATAGAAGAATTACAAATTCACTAGTGTATCCTTCGGCCTCTTACAATTGAGGTTTGTGGTGTAACACCCCGCGGAACGGCTGGTTTGTGCCGGAAGAGGAACGGGTCGGGTGTTTCTAAGAGGATATAAGAAGAGGCCAGTGCGCTCTTTCAAATTAGTTGATCTCTATTACGAAAGCAAAACTCGCAATGATGAGAATTCCCTATTTATTACTCATGTTGACACCAGTGATGGCCAGTAGTTGGCCATTAGCTGACCCAGCGTACTATGAGAATGCCAAGCTCATCAACTATCTGAGATGTGTTGACCACAACACCAACCATTCGGCATTATACGTCGGTGTTGACCACGATGGTTCATTATCGATTCAGTACGACAGAACTCTGTGTGATGAGTCAATGGTTAACAACGTGACTCGCCAATGTCAGAGACAGCATGCTGCACAATATCAAATAGTGGTTAGTAACTACATTAATGAAGATTTATTGGCCACTGGGAACCATGTGCTCAGCGACTACTATAACGGGCACGAGGATTTGAATAATGTCATCACCTATACGCCAGTTGGTGTTCAGCAAATGACAAAGTATTCGGCATTCTACACAAGAGATGGTAACTGTTGATTTAGGAGTTCCTCTATCGTGAGTATATCTCAAGGAAAACAGGTTACAGCAATAATATGAGTGTAGACAGCGGATCACACCCATCTGAGTATCAAGGTAACTTCAATAAATTGTCTATGACTCTTATAGGACGCGCCTATATTAGTCATTGGTCATTGGTCATTGGTCATACGTCATACTAGCAAGGGTCCTGATGGGCACCTGACAGTATTCACCAGACACCTGACTTCACAGTGACGGTGATTGCTCCAGTAAGAAAACATTCTACATATACTGTCAAACTGACTCTTAAGAATGTGTTACATTTATCGTAAGGCTATGTAATTTGTACCGTTTTACTGCTTGAAGAGCTCTGCCTAAGTGGCGCCTACATTTTAGAGCAGCTACGGTGTCGAAGCGCGAAGCGCGAGGCGCAAGGCGCGAATTGCGAGGGCGAAGCCCGAAGCCTAGCGAGGCCAAAGGCCGAAGCAAGAATCCTGTCGAGGCCGCAGGCCGAGGTCGACGACCCGAAGGGGAGGAGAAAAAGCGACAAGGTACCTGGTATCCTAGGGCCAAAGGGGGAGCGGTTTGGCCCCTTGTCGCAAGGGAGGGCGACCAATTCGGCCGTGGGCCGAAGATTTTTTCATATTTTAGACCCTAAAATGGCTAAAACAGGCACTTAGAGCCCTTAAAACTTGATTTCATGTGGTCTGTAAAACCATGAAATAGTAGGTAGATAAGGTTATGATAACGCACTGTCGATTCAATATTTATACAAAATAGCATTTCCGCTGCAATATTTAATTCATGTAGCTAGTTACCTAGTCTAATTATAATTAAATACTAGCCATATGAAGTATCAGCTTAATGTATATTATACTACGTTACAGGTCATAACACGCTTTTAATAGGTATTTATAGGCTTCAGTGAGAATTGATGGTGTTCGGGTGGAGTAATAATGATGATCGGGTTAAGAGGTCGTTGAATCTTTACCACACTCCAATTATCAAGCTAGAATCCTTCCAAAGCTCTCATTGATCCGATGGAGGAAATAGATGATTTTCCCAGGCGAGAGTCCCACCTGGAGAGGGAGTCCCCCGGCTTACCAACCCATCTTTTGAATCATCCAAGTAAGTTCGTTTCAACTGTGTTACGTATCTCAAATACTAAACATTCATTGACAGCTGACATCATGGACTTAACTAAGACAACATTCAACTTCAGCAGTCCTGTGTTACAGAACCCCACTACTGATGGTTCATTCCTCAGCAAGTTAAAGGATACGATCACGTCTTTCAAGCCTGAGAGCTTACACGCAAAGATGATCTGTTCTGCAGCATTGGCCAAAGCTGAGGACAGGAAGTTGAAAGCTGTCATCGAACAACTGATAGAGATCATTGAAGCACGTGATGCCCGAATAATCGAACTACAGAGAAAGTTATCTAAAATTTCACTCACAAACAAAATCAATCAAGAGATCGGGGAGGGCGGTGGTCATTACATTCCGCCTATAGTTCCAAGTGAACCACCAGCTCCAAGTGCACCACCAGATCCACTCAAGACTAAACCAGTCGCGGACGTTCCTAGCTTTCTAAAGCATCATATTCCTGTACCAGAGTGTTTGCAAGTAACCACTCCAGTCCCTGAACGATCGAATGAGATTTATGATAGTGCAAGAAAAGCTTCCATGCCACTGTTAACAAAGTCTTCTCGCTATGAGATTTTCGGAGAACCAACATCTTTTAATGGATCTTATTACCAATCTGCTGGTTCTAGTGCTGGTTCGTCTATCCCATCTTCGTCGTCTGTGTTGCCCACTGCTCGTCTATCTTCTCAAGCTGCTTACGATATTCCAGTCCTTCCCACAGACCTCTCCGTATTTACCACTGATATTGCCAACATCTATAAGGCCGTTGACAGTCTTGTCAATCAGAGCGATACGAGCGATATCAGCGATATCAGTAAGTCGTTTCCAGTCTCATCCATTGCTACAATTTTATACTAACATATTCACACAGTGCGAGCTCGACTTTTGTTGATGCAATCAGTACTTAAAATAACAGGTCAGTCCGAGTTTACAAGTTTATTATCCTATGAACCAATCATGAAGCTTTCAAACGACGTCTCTGCTGAAGTTTCAGGTTATCATCAATATAACGATTTCCCAGATATGGATCTTGATGGCGGTGGGGATTATTACGATGATTACCCTTCTGGTGGTGATGATCAAGTGTGTTTGGTTAACAATGATACTACTATCACCGAATCTCATGAAGTTGATACTACACTACCTGATACAGGTGGAGATGATTCTATAACAGAAGTGGATACTCTTCAAGAGACCACCACAACTGGTGAGATTCAAGATCAGGATTTGACCCCCATTATCAGAGATTCAGATGCTGCTGCTGTGAGAGATACTACCGACTCTGGCTCCCAAGCTACCAAGAGGAAGTCCATCCCTGTGAGGCGTATGGTTAGAGTGCAGGTGATTGATGAAGAGGAGGAAGAGAATTGTGATTCTACATCTAAGAAACAGACAAAGATGCTGAACTTCGAGTGTGCTGCTCTGGATGGAGCTCTAGGAGATCTTGCCGATCTTGCGGAGGGCCTGGACCGAGATCTACACTTAAGTGAAGTAAGTGATAAACAAATTTCTTGGCTCAAAATGGCAGAAAACGAACAGATGATCATCAAGAAGAAGTTCAAATCACAGCTGCAGGAAATGAAAAGCTTCAATATTTCAGATGGGCCGGTGCTAACATTTGAAAGCTTTGATAAGGCGCACCTTCTACTCTTTGTTTACTACACGATATGCAGAGATGTCAGAACCAAGAAGGGGTCTCATAGCTTCTATCGTCATAAGAAGAATGCAACATTTCGTTCAACAAGACAGGTGATGTGCCTTGATTGTAACGCTTGCTTGGCAACATTACAGATCAATACCACGTACAATCGCAATGTGAAGCTGAAATTTTTCACAACGGATCACTCTTGTGAAAAAGCCAAGTTGATTGAAAATAAGGTGGAACTCAAAGTGAAGAGCACCAACCTCTCCAGTTCGTCGACTATGTCAGAGTTACAGAAGAACAAATTCAGGATGTCTTTAAATCAGGAGATAGAAAGGTGCGCAGGTGATCTGAAACTATTCAAGTTGATAACAATGCTAAAGTTATCAGATGATTCAGAACATGTTAATAAGGAGTACCATAAAGATTTCATCAACGCTGTCATATGGTTGAAAACAGTTGACCGCAGATTCTTTTCCATTACTAACACCAAAAATGTCAATTCATATCACAAGGGACAATTTTGCCGGGAAGCTATCACTGCACAGATATGTTATCACCGTGGTCTTCTCAACGGCACACTTATGAAACGTGCACAGGATACTTTGAAGTTGAGATGGAGTGTTAAAGATAAAGATGCTTTTCTCTTTAAAGTTTCTAAGTCAGTTGATCAAGCATGCAGATCCACATCACTGTGGGAATACAGTATGTCAATATTTGAAGAGACTGCTTCCGTTGTTTCATTGTGTCCATTACTGGACCTGTCCAAAGTTAGCTATGTGATGATGTCCAAGGCCCACGAAGCTTGTGATGAACAGTATGTGCTATCAAACATCAGCTCATCTGAAGAGATACAAAATGACATACACAACTTGATCCAAAAGAGACAAGAAAGAGAAAAGAAGATGTCCAAGCTGACGTCAACCGAAAAAGCCAATGCAGTTCTTGACGAGTTCTCATATGGTTGTGACAGTGGAGATACTACTCATGAAAAGTCTGACACCACAGAAACCCTTGAAGATGTGCTTGATGATGCTACATCAGAGTGTATAGTAGCCAACATCAATACTCGCTCAGAAACAGACAAAACCATTGATCCAAATGACGTGATGATGGCTACTAGTGGCCAAGATAGTCATTTAATCCAACCACTGAAGATTACAAAGAATGATATTCTTTCCATGAGCAAAGAGTTCATCAATATGATGACAAGTGAGGAAAATATTGATGGCATTGGAAATGCTTTCTTGTCAAAATCCCCAGACCTTTCAGCGGGAGTTGGCTCTCTTTTTCTCTGCAACAAAGTACCATCGTCCGTCTGGGATCACAGTATACCATTTATATCTTTCGACGGTACATTTTTGAGGGTTCGAAACCAGCGCCAAAGCAAAGAAAATCCGGAGAAGGACCCTGTATTCAGTGTATTACTTGTGGCAACTTTGAGGTGCAGTCCAACAAAATCTGTTCCACTGGCTTATTATCTCTCACCTCATTGTGAAAGCTTTAGAAGTTGGTCCGAATTTCTGGTATTGTTTGAAAAGAGTTATAGGCAAGAGCTCCAGAAGAAGAAATCTTTCGTCCTGTGCTCAGATTCGGAGAAGGGCTTAAAGTTGAGTATGCGGTTGGTATTTGAAAGCTATGCTTATGAGTATCTCACTTGCCTTCAACATTTATCAAAGAATCTTATCAAACATTCCAGGAATCTTTTCACCAAC
>JAKTUJ010000062.1:0-18271 GCA_030556625.1 Petasospora euphorbiiphila | reverse complement strand
AAAAAGAAGAACATAAGGTAAGACCAAAGAAGAAGTGATTGAGAAGGGATCCCGACAGGTACATTTTTGGTACAGTTTTATAAGTTAAGATGATCCGAAATATATGTTAAAAAAAAAAAAAAAAAAGCTACATTGTTGCCACCACCTCTTGTCTGCCACTTTTTAATACACAGCTTTGTCTTCAATCAGAACAGCTCAGAGTTCTAATAGCTGTTGAAGTGGGTTCTGACGTAATAGACCGTTCTTGCCATGATCTTCGTTTCCCTCTGTAGTCCGTATAGAGTTGGGTTTGCTGGATCCTTCCCCATCCCCATAGTTGTGAACAGCTTCAATCCATTTGCTTTTGTATAACAAGTCTGCTTCTGGAGTCATAAGATGGCTTGGGTGCCACATATTGTATTATAGACAAATCACCATTGGGGTGGGGGCTTCAACAAAATGCAGTTACATTTGTATATTCAATTTAACTGACAATATAAACCTTTTCTCCCTTGGACATCAGTGTCTTCACTCCGACAGATAAATTCCTTGATAACCCTCCAGAAAACCCGTGGTCCAGAACAAACAGATGAGTTGAGTAGTTGTGTAATTGTCCGTCTTCGAAGGAATCATAGGACAGCTTCTTCAGAGTGAAGCCCGCACTGTAGATACTGTGAATCAAATCGTTCAACGAGATCAGATCTCCATCCAAAATTTTGGGTGGAAATGCCCCAGGGGACAGCTTTAGACTGGTACCATTCTGGAAACGAGTCAGGTCAACCCAAAGTGCCTGGCTAATGAGGAACACCACAATAGAACATTTCGTGGTAAGCGATGAACTGCACCATGGCCCATACCACAGTGAATTTAAGCCAAGCAATATACAAACCAAAGCGACACCCCAGAGACAAAGCCCTATTTTCCTCTCAGTGGTAATGTACTGCGTGATGGTGGCATTAGTTAATAACAGAGAAAGAGCGGTGGTGTTCAGTGTATTCTGGTGGAGTGCACGAACGAGTTCGCTCTTTAAGTCCATAATCGAGCTGTGAGCGAGTTAGTGAGCGATAATATCAGATATGTTTGCAAGTTACCGTCGACAGAGCAGAAATACCTTATATTACATCTTCTAGGCAGATTTGACGCTGTGAAGATCTCTGCCAACCGGCGTTTATACTACATACTACATACATATAAACCAACCTGGACAGCTCAGAGGTCCGAGGGCAGTACTTGATCAGTTTCCATTTAATACAAGAAGCGTTCTTTACATGGTGAAACATCTCTGATCTCCACGCCTGTTTTATAACAGAATCGGCGGAATATCCAGCCACAGGAAGCCTCTGGGAGTTTACAAACGTCCCAAATCTCTTCGGGCCGGCGAACGTTGTGCATTTTTTTTCTTTCCAAAATTTGAGATCGGCGTTCAATTACACAGTCGACTAGACTCGATCACAAGTTAAAATGTAACCCCTTCAGACAAAGTGACGTGCGTTGAAAAGGGCAGGAAGACCACGATGATACGCGAATCAAAGTGCCAGAGAACTTCGGTGTCTCAAGCTCTATAATTACAAAAAATTCAGCTAAAGTAGCATCATTCACTATTCTTGCGTTATCTTTAATGACTGAAGGTGTGAAGGCATATCTGCTGGGGTAAGTTTATCCTGGAACAAATCACTAATCACATTAAGCACCTTGTCAATCTGCTCCACCAGTAAATAATCTTCAGAAGTATCCTTTGTGTAATCTAATATCCGCTTGATCTTCAAACCATAGCCCTGAGGAACGATTTCCAAACCTCCAAATGCAATTAAATCGGCAATAAGCACCACAGCTGACCGTTGCATCAAGGGGTTCTTTTCCATCTCCAGAATACCAATTGAACAATCGAGTGAGTCCTTGATAAACTCATCCAATCCTCGAGCATTAGTTCTCAATGCCTGGCCTGTTAGGGACATTGCAGACATTCTTATTTTGTCATCCTCCTTGAAATCTCGAACGAGGGCCAAGGTCTGCGCAATAAGTTGATCCACGAGTGATCCTTGAAGCATTTCTCCACTGTACTCAATAAAGTTTGCAATTACCTCACCAATCTTCAAACGATTGTCTAATTTCTCATTTTTGTTACCATAGTATTTTATCAGGAAACTCAACGTTTTCTCTCTTTCATAACCAATCAACTCATTCAAAGACTTTATCACGTTCAAGTAAATGAATGGCTCATGATCTTGCAATTGAAGGATGTGTAGTTCCAAGACAAATTCCAAGTCTAATACTGAAGACTTCTTGGCAATCAGCTGTCGTAAAAGATAGAGGCCATGTGCTCTGATCGGGATTAATGGATCATTCATGCTTGTAATAGCCTTCTCCAACAACTCTTTGTCATTAAGACGCTCTGCGTCTTCTTCAGATTCCGTACTGGTATTTCCCTCCAGGAAGTCTTCAATCCGAGTTTGTAGTGCCACACAGTACTTGTTCTCCGAAAAGTCTTTCAAGAGTGTAGATATATCTTGTAAAGTGCTCTTGTGCTTGGCTAGTTCTGATTCTGGCGTTTCCGTAATGATTGCAGAAAGAAGTTCCAAAACTATGGAAAGGTTATTGTGCTGTAATGTCACTTCGTCATCATCATCTGAATCCTCATCATCCGAGTCAGCCTCACGTGGTTCTTCATCAACGCTTGGGTCGAATTTCACTTTCAAGATGTTCTTAATCACGTTCAATAGCTCCTCTGGCCTATCAAAAAGCGTTTCTTTGAAACACTCATTCATCTTCTCAATTAATTTGAGGTCCAAGAGCATGATGAAAGGATTTGTGTCTTCGTCGAGTAACGATTTTGATGCTTGGTTTTGTTTCAGTATCCATCTGTTCAGCACAGTGATGAATTGATGACGTACAACTTCAGCATCAAGGTTTTTCAACAAATCAATGAACACACCTAGCCCAACTTCAATATCGTCTAGTATCTGTGAGCTGCTGATTTCAACATCAAATGGACCAGTCTTAACGATCGAAGTCAACTTATTTTCCAACGTGGTTTGGAATTTCCAACCATCTCCTTGAGTGTTGATCAAGTTCAGAGCAATATCTTCGAGGAATTCGTTGTTGGAAGTGACAGTGAAGAAGGATACAATCACATTGGATATGATGTTGTAATACTCAAGTTTGTTTTTCTTGAGGTAAAAGTAGTAACACCATAAGTTCAAGAAGATGCGACTGAACAACTCATTTAAAAAATCTGTTGAAGTCTCCTTGGTCAACGATATCAATACATTAATCACATCATTAAGCTCCTTCTCTCTTACAATTGTATCACCTGGGTTTTCATCACCCTTCAACTGTGGATCAAGTACGTTCCATATCCTCTTGAAAAGGAAATCGTGGATGATTCTCTTGTTTCTTTCGTACACTTCTCTGATAAAGTTTACCACGATAGAAATCATGTCTGGCATGTTTATCAGTACCAGTATATCATAGAGTTGATCAAAAAGTTTTGTGAAGTATTCAACACTTGATATCTCCTTCGGCTTTGCCATTAAAATTCTGTTCACGTGGTGCAGTTTCTCAATGTTGATCTCATCGTTATCACGAAGTCCGACAAGAAAGTCAATCAAACTCATGACACCTGTTTTCCTGTTGATTGTAGTTTCTGTTAATCTCTGGGACAAGAACTTCTTATACTTTGGCAACGATGTGGACTGAATTAGGGATGTGTATATGCCAAAGAGGTTGTAAGGATCTGAATGTTGTTCCAACTTGACGAATGCATCGTTGAAATTCTCGTTTCCAAACTCTACGGTCAAAACCATAGCTGCAGTAAGGGCGTCTGTGAATCCACCTCCTTTCATCAAGAGATCACTGACATCACCACCACGTTCAAACACCTTTGTGAATTGTGTGACCGTTGTTTCGAGGATCTTATAAGTCTCGGCCGATGCGGGTACTCGCTCATACTTGAAAACCTTCTTCTTCATAAAAGTACTTCTCGCTCTGAGTTCAATCTTCACCGAGATCCCTTCAAGAAAGGGATACATTCCTTGGACAACAATCGTGTTCACTAGGTCTTCCAGGAGTCGGATATCTTGTAAAGAGATGGTGAGTAGCTGATGAGTACTTGTGTCTTTACTCTGCAGTTGGTTTTCCCCGACTTCAAGCGACAAAGTCTGGATATCAGTAAGAAACACAAAGCAGCGATCCACGAGACTTGAAATCATCTCAGTTCGTGTCTTTCCAGAGGCACTATCGATCTTGTTGTAAAGTTGTGTGAGGGCGTCGGGAGCAGTGGGTGCCTCATCGATGGCGAGAAAAGTCTCCAGATCGGCAAATACGCGGTCCAACGGCGTATTCCTGTTTATCTGTGGAACATTGAGACCATCTTTCAAGTTGAGACTCATCTTGAAGTCATTTGAAAAGCTCAGAGACGGAGCCATAAGAGAAACCTGCTGGTTCATCGCCATCAAAGTAAGCCATCTCTATACACCCGGACATACCAAAGTTGGTGACATAATCACTTACGTAATATACGAAAATCAATTCCGGTCAACGAGACCCTCGGAAAGTTCACACAGAGATCCTCCTTTGGCCTCGAAGCTCTTCAAGCAGTGGCAAACAACCAGCAAAAGGAGACAAACAAGGAGCGAAGGGAAGAGGAAAGAAAGGATGCCGTCCCTCGAAGACCTCACGAACCAATTGAAGCAGAGCTACGATGCGAGACAGTACGAAGACGCGGATGCGCTGATGCCACAGATCAAAGTGCTGATGTTCCAGTCCAAGCTGCTCATCCCAGAGCTGCCACGTCTCGAGGACGCAGACTACGTTAACGACCTGGTGATATCGAGATCGATTCTGGAGATTGGTGCTCTCAGCGCGATCAACTTGCAGGAGTTTGACAAGTTTGAGCAATACATCCAGCAGTTGAAAGTGTTCTACTTCAACTCCGCCAACAACCAGGCATTGTCCAAGAGCGTCAACAAGAACAAACTGCTCTCGCTATATCTTCTACTGCTGCTGTCCAAGGGAGATGTGGTGCAATTCCACGCAGAGCTCGAGTTTTTGACACAGAACATTAAGAACATTGAGAAGGATCTCTACCTGAACTACCCGATCAAGATTGAGAACTGGGTTCTCGAAGGATACTACGATAAGGCGTGGGCCCTTATCTCCAACAAGACCACCGAGGAGAAGACCAAGCTTAAGGAGTTCAACATCTTCAACGAGACTCTGCTTGCTGCGATCAGAGAAGAGATTTCGAGATCGATTGAAAGCTCTTACAAGTCTCTTCCGTTTTCAAACGCAAAGTACTTGTTGTTCCTTAACAGCGAGAAGGAGGTTGAAAGCTTTGCACAGGAGCAGAATTGGAAATATGCAAATAACGAACTGGTGTTCGAGGACTCAAAGAGGGATAACAAGTTCGCTCTGACAGACCTTGATGCTATGGACGAAGATGTTGAAGTCGTTACACGCAGCGAGAAGCTCGTGAAAAACACACTGAACTACGCTAGGGAGATCGATTCTATTATTTAGAATATGTAATGAATTAGTCTGGGAACAGGATGGTCAAGTAGAACTAAATCAGTGCTGATAAGAAGGAAGTGGTGTTAGGGGCCGGGTAACCGTAGCGTACCCATAAACTCCCCGGAAGACTATGAACTATTAACTATCAACCTTTTAAAAGCAAGACAACTGAGCAACCTATAAGAAAACAGGAACAAGGAAGGGAATGTCACTACCAGCATATGCTCCAGCAACAAACAGAGCACCGTCTCTGGCGAGAATCCAGCAGTCGCAAATGAATCTCGACGCCGAAGTGTCGCTTTACACTACACCACAACAACGAGAGACGCAGGAGTCCTTAGCAGAGCTTTATTCGATCATCACCGTGCTGGACATTGTTGAGAAGGCTTACGTCAAGGATACCCTTAATGACTCACCTGGGGTCGATAACTATACGCCGACAGTGCTGCGGTTGCTTGCGCAGTACAACACTTTGCTCAAGAACAGCCAAGTACAAATGGAGTTCGGGTCTCTTGAGCAATTCAAGAAGAAGTATGCTCTTAACTGTCCACAGGCCACAAGCAGGATCGAGATAGGCGTCCCGGCAACGGTGGAACATGCCGTGGCTGCTCCATTGCCGTCATCAACAACGGCATCTTCTGGTCCTGTCTCCTCGTCGAGGGCCGTTGCTGAGGCGACTGGTAACTTTATCACCGTGATGGATGCTTTGAAACTGAACTATAGGGCAAAGGACCAATTACACCCTCTTCTAAGTGATCTGATGACGAGTGTCAATAAAGTCAGCTCTAGAGATTTCGAAGGCCGTGCAAAGTTGATTGAGTGGCTCATCAAGATCAACAAGATGAACGTTTATGACGAGTTGTCCGAAGAAGATTCAAGACAGTTGTTGTTTGACCTTGATAACGCCTACAAGGGGTTCTATACAATGTTGGAATAAAAGAAAAGGTTTGCATGGTGCTAAATGAAGTTCTCCTTGTCCTCCTTGGATTTCATCTTTGATGGTTTCCTCTGGGGATAAACGAGTGTATCAAACTTGGAACTGTAACTTATCTTACCCAACTCTTTCTCCATTTCTTGCAAGAAGTTCTCTGCAAGATCCGATTCCTTAATGATCCACTTCAGCAAGTAGATACTCTTTGTCCTGTCAAAAGGCGCAATTGTTATCGGCTGTTTCACTTCAACGTCTTTTGCACCAGAGAATTTGATGTGTAATCTCAACTCGTAATAAGTGCTGAATAGAATCGATCGTTTAGTCATTGGTTGATGATGCGTCATGGGTACTGTATTCTCCGAATAGTCAATAATGAGTGGTTTTAGCTCATTACTCGACACTGTCGAATTTTGCCTTGTTAAGTTGGTATTTGCTAATAGAAGCTTTGGGTCTTGATGCTTTGTGAAGAGGTTGAATTTATCCAAGTGCTGGTCTCCTCCTCGTCCCAGGACAAGTGATTCCGTTATACCTAGGGTTCCAAGACGTTTGGATCCATAATCCTTGGTGCTTGCCACGAGAGTTGTTTCTTTGATAAACGACTTGTCACATCGACAGTCAAAGATCTCGGTTATTTCCATAGAGATCTTCTTTAGCCTCACCTTGTCGACCAATTTCGGGTTGGAAGGATTAGTTGAGATCTTGCAATTAAGAACAAGATCTTCTGAGGGACCGATGGCACTTGAAGGAAGCGAATACTCCACCATGACGTGTGTGTCTTTAGAGTCGACAACTTTCGAGATAGTCTCGTTAAACTGCCTGTAAAGAGGCAACGTGTCATAAGTAGTGATCACGACGGGGAACTCGAAATGTTTCACGGCCTTGCCAGACGTGACATTTACCTCAAGCTGGTGATAAGTGGACCCTCTGGCTCCTTCAGATGTCGGTGCCACGTCGCTTCTGATCCCAATGATGAACGGCACGTCCATGGAGATGACACGGTCGTTGATTTGCTGGACGTACTCGTAGTTGACCTTGCGCAGGGACCCAGGAACATCACGGGGCTTCGACTTGAGCAAGTCGACAGTGGCAAACACAAGCTGGATGGTGGAGATGGGCTGTGGCACATCCGACGTTGTGCGTACTTCAAGCGTCCCAACGATGGCCGGGTACGTCTTGGGGACACCGGGACAGCCCTGCACCAGGGGCTTATTCGAGGGCTTCAAGTTAACTGTGATATCGGCAACCATCTTCTGCCTTCGCTTTAACAAGAGAGAGAGATAGCAAGAGAGAAGCCGAGGTGAAGGTATAAGATGGGGAGTATATGCCTTTGTTTACCTTTCGGGGAATTCGCGAATTTCGCGAAACTTCCAGCCTTCCGGAATTCCGTTTATGTGTCACTTTGTGTCATTTTAAGCCATTTTTTGTGGTTTCTCTTTAACTGTGAGTGGCAAAGGATTCCCTTTAACTATAAGTAGAAGAGGACAGTGTTGGACAGAGAGTATATAGGGTAGATAATGCCCCAAAGTGTACAGAGTGGCCCGGGCTGGGCCCATAGAAGACAGTGCAAGGCATTTGCACAAACACCTCTCGATTGGAACAAAGTGGCTGCCCTCACAGAGCTGAAGATCTTCCTGTCACTGCTGAACTTGCTGACCACAGAGCCCAGGGCAGTGGAGTATGCCTACCCGTTGTGGCAGAAGGCAATGCCCGAGCTTGCTACGCACGTCGAGTCGGTCATCCTGGCTAACTTGGGGAGACTGATAAAGAGAAAGAAGAAAGAGAGACAGAATCAGTATCAAAATGTCAAACTGGCCATTGAGCTGTACAAGAAACACTTAAACCCATCTGCAATGGATCATCACCACGAGGTTATCCTTTTGAAGAGATTCACTTCGAGAAGCGCACCTATAATGACACAATGCCCATACTCAAGAAATGCCTCCAACATTGTCGATCAAAACGGCGTGAAGACACATCATGCGAATATACCCACAGAGCAGGGATATCGTAATTGTCGGTGTGTTGATTGCGTTGGGGAGAACTTGTCGCTTGAGATAGACTACACTCCCGCTTATAAAATCCTCAATGAGAACAAGACTGTGTCTTTAGATGACGTCAGAGCGAGAGTTGGTCTTGCATGGATGAAACCAAGAACTGCACCAGCCAAGGATCCTTCTGATGACACCTTCATTGGGATCCCGGATGTCCTCACCAATGTTTTGTCCTTCAACTACAGTATAGATCCTGGGGAAGACCCCATCACAAACGACTACACGGTTGGGCTTCTCAAGTGGGTTTCTGGTGTTTTGAGCTTGTACACTAAAAGCTACCCAAAGAGGAAGTGGGTCGAGTATTGGAGGAATTGTTATGAGCATGTCATCCTGTTTCTGGTGCCTGTTGAGGCAAACTACCGCTTGCGTTCAGTCATGCTGGACTTGATGGTTCACCATCCGCAGATGACATTGGAGATCTTCTACCCTGTCGTCTTCCACAGAGCGTTGATCAAAGCAGGAATGAACTTTGCGGTATGGTTGACTCCCCGAGAGATATATTTCCCCGACTTTGGATACTTTTTGTACCGTCAGTGGGAACCACAAAGGGAGGCATTGTGGATCCCAGAGGCAAACTATGACGTGTTCAAATATGCAATGTTCAATCTTAACGGTGTATCTCCAAAGGAGTTGTGGAGCGAATGGTGTCTTGGTCTTTGGGGGAACACGAGCATTTGTGAACACGAGAGAACAAGATGGCTTCTTGGGAAGAAAAAAGAAGAGTTTTCATTCAAATGTCCCTATAGGGCCAAGATCATTGAGATCATTGCGTTTGGGGTCTTAAAGAAGGGGATTCATCCTCAGTTGATTGTGGACTACTTGCAGGCGGTGATGCTCATCAACATGAAGCCCGATCTGATGTTCTTGGCCAGGCATTGGGTTGCCATTGTGAATAACTTGTACCGGAAGGATGTTGTAGAAGGCACCTATAAGGTGACTGTCGAGGAGATGTTGAGTTGCAATAACTTTGGGGTCAATTTCTTCCCTAGGACATAGATAGTTTCCATTAAACGTTAATCGTTTCTCGTTATTATAACAATGATACAAAGATCTGAAGAAAAATCTGGGAGTGCAAATAACTCCTTGTTATGGTTATACCTCAACCTAATCAACTCGACGCCGCCATCTTGTTCATTATTAGCCAATTCGAGAGATGCCTGTGTCATTTGGTGAACAGGTGTGACGATGGCAATTGCAAATGGAATTGTCAACTTTGACACCTTCTGACCTTGCTGATCCCACCCATTGACGAGTTGTTGTGTTGAGATTCTATAAGTGATAGCCTGGAATGAAGCGACCGTTGTCGACGCCGAGAGCGCCGATTGGAGGAACTCGAACTGGTGGATCTCTCTGACGAGCTCTGTTGGCGGGAGCGGGAGCAGCTCTGGGTCGTCAGCCATTCGTATTGGTTGTTGGGGATAGCAGTATTTGGTGTGTGTAGTATTAGCGTTGTGGGACGATGATGTGTAGCTAAACGAGCCTGATTTCGCACAGCCACAAAAGTGTGCAATTTTGGCACAAATTTTTGGCACAAAATTCTGGCTGTGGCGCAACAAATTACAACACGTCAGTGGCATAACCACACCATAAAGATCGGGTGTGCCTTGGTGTGCATTGCGGCTTGTTTACTGATCGATCTGATAAGCGCATTGTGTCAAGAGGGAATAGGGGTAGATTCTGATCATTGATGTACATTGTATTGAGAGAGAGGCTAGAAGATTGGAAGATTAGAGGACCATCTAGCACCCATTGAGGCTTTCTCTGTACCATTGAGGTTTCCACTCTACAATTGAGGGTTCCACTCTACACTTGAAACAGTCTCCCTAGAGGAGGTATCGATGTTTAGATGGATATATGGATAATGGGCTATGTGTCTATGTGTCTATGGCAAACGCAGGGTGCAAATCGATGTGGAACGCGCAACACGTAAACGACACGAAAGCAACACGAAAGCAACACGAAAGCAACACGAAAACAACACGAAACTGACACGTTACACCTCCAGCAGGCCAATCAGCGCTCAGCACGTCTGCTTTGGTGCGCTTCCTACACGTTTCTGGGTGTTTCAGGGGTGCATAGGCGTCTATTCAGGGGACAACAAACCCTCCGAATCAGGCAGCGCCGTCACCCGATCGAGCGCCGTGCGTCACGCGCGTGGCGTGTGTGGCCTATCGAGTGCTGTGGCGTGTGCCAACGCACGACACGAGCGCGCGTCGGTCACGTGTCTGCCGCTTGCGCTTGTCGTTTACGTCGTTTAGCAGCGCGCCATAAATACGCAAATGGGGCAAATCTGGCTTTTATTCGCAAAAGTGGCGTGCGCCGCCACCGCTGCCCAAACCGGGCAAAAAAGTGCCCAACAACAACAGCTGAGAGCGCCAAAGTGGTTCGATGATCGACACCCTGATAGTGTCATATATATATATAGCTCTTCTGTAGAGGTGATCTCAATTTGAAATGTAGCCATACTCTACCACTACCACTACTATTACTATAAGATGCTCGCTTCCAGACTCACACAGGCCAACTTCAGATACGCCCGCTCCTTGAGAGCTCCAGTCAACTACCAGCCTCTGCTGATGCTATCCTACCTCGCCCTGGGACTCACACTCCCATTCGTGCTGCCGCTCAAGCAGAGCATCGCTTGCAAGACGAAGACAAAGCAGACCGGCGCCATCGGCCTCAGCTCCTTCATGAGACTCTGAAGGCTCTACACGCAAAACATGTCCTTTTGCTTGATGAAATGGAAGGGCTGTTTCTTTACGACGGATCTTTAGGTTAATTGGGTTTTGTTCTTTATCTTGCTTTCTTTCCCCCTCATACAGGGACCTCAATGGGAGAGTATGCGTGCTATGATGCTGTGCTGTGCACCTCCGCTGCTCTCTTTTCTTCACTTCTCTCTGTGTCTTCCCCCAGTTCCACCCACGGTGATGCTGATCTAGAGCCACATGACACTTTAATGCACTAAACAATATATCATTCCATTATTTTCCAGACTGTCTCTTGGTAGTCTCGCTATGGGTAGCCCCATGCGATAGACCCCTGGATATACCCCTGGTTATCTATAAGGTGTGATCTCATCAGATAAAGAAAAACCCATAAGCTCCACTTTGCCCGATTGGGAGTCCCGACCCATACCTCTTATGAAATCTAATCAAACAGCCGCCAGTGTGTTTCTGACATCGTCCATATGCCCGGGCTTGAGTCTTGGGTCGCAGAGTGCCGCAAACTCAAGCAGCAGCTCATTGAGCTCTTCAGCCTTCTCGAGCATCATGTTGTGCCCGGCAGCTCTTAGCTGCACGTATTGGAGATTATGGCTCCCCAAGAGGTCTCTATAAGAGGCGCCGCCATCGTGCGTGACTCTATCCTTGGAGCCGTCAACTATGAGCAAATGGCCATTTGTCGTTTCGTCATTGGTCAAGGTTTGATATGCTGTGACCACTTCCTGAGTAGTCAAAGGTTCCCATGAAAGAGCCTGTGTCAAGATGTTGTGCGAGTTTGTCGATAAGTTGAACTTGAACTGTTTGAACTTGTAATAATCCGGCACCAACGACACATCTGCAAAGAGTCTTCTCAAGGAGACAGACTCAACGTTATTGAGACGATCCAGTTTCCTAAAACATAGGAAAAGAGGTGGACATCTTAAAAAGAGTTTAAGCATAAAGCTCTGGAACCAGGTTCTGCGATAGAGGAATTTTGGTGGGGCAATCATGACAACCCCAATAACGTTCTTTAACAAGTTGAGATTGAGAAGTTTCAAAGTCACCTGTGTTCCATAAGAATGAGCAACGATGATCAACTTTCTATCTGCAAGCGCATTTGATTGCAAGAACTCTGCTAAAAAAGAGGCAAAACGGTTCAAAGTCAAAGGGAATGATCTGTCCGGTGTCGATTTACCAGAACCTGGCATATCAAGGGCAACAACATCGGTGTACTCTGCAAATGCCTTGATCTGTTCGTCAAACTGTTGCAAGTTACCACCTAGCCCATGTAGGAACAATACGACAGGTGCCTGTGATATCTCATATTTTATCTCCTCTTCGGCCTTAGAGCTGATAGCACTGTTGTTAAGCAACGATTTCAAAGGATGTGGCACAACGAGAGAATACACTTGTCCAACTTGCTCAATCTCTTCCAAATGACCGTACTTTTGTGTCAGGGGGCAAATAAAAGTTTCCTCATCTTCAAGTAGAAAAGTCTCTAAAGGTGTATGTCTCCAAAAGGCAGAGAGTGCCACAACGTTTTGCAAAACCCGCCCAAACCAGCTGGAATGCGGGCTCAATTGCTCTTGTCTTGCAAGCTCGGCGTAATGTTCAACAGACATGTATGTTTCTGTTTTAAAAAGTATTCATGTGTTGATGGTTGTACTCTCTTTCTATATATCTGTGTGTGGGGAGGGGGTCATCTCCAACAGGGGCTCGACGCGGCCGATGAGGACACGTCACGTGATATATATGATGTTCGGGTGTGTCAATTTGTGGTTTTTTTTTTTTTTTTTTTTCATTTCTCTTTTTCATTTAATTGAATCATGAATGATAATCCCTGAAAAGTATGAGACCACTTTCTCTTCACTCTGTCTGTGATTAGTAATTGGTAATGTAAGCTGTCCACATAGAGTACGTCTTTCTGCCTAAAGTAGTAAAAGATCAATCCCGGTAGGCTCCCCCAGCTCCCCCACTTTCGCTATTTTCCTCGCTAAAGCACCGACTGGGATGATGAGGTTAGGTTGACAGCTGTGGGGCTGATGGCAATAGCCAGTGACAAGTCTTGGTTGAGCAATCATGTAAGATTACCAGCAGATCACCCCTACAGTCCAACCCTCATCTTTACCCACATCTTTGCCCCCTTTGTATACTTGTCTAGAGATCTAAGATCTGCTATTCCCTGTCACCACAGAAGAGCTTAGATAATCAGTTCAGCCCTTTACAACAAATGCACCCACCCGGGATGCCGACCCGATTGGTTGGGTGTTTCCCTGTTTATGTGTACCGTCATATAGCACCGCTACATCGTATATAGCACAAGACACGCGCGTAGGTATATACAATGTGCAATCTCATATGTCTACCCCAGCTGTTCATTTCCCCCGACAAGCCAAGTCAACGGAGAAATAAGACAAAAGGAATATGAATTAGAGGAAGAAAAAAAAAAAAAAAAAAAAAAACTCCAAAGGGCCAAGCCGCCGCGGCAGAACACGCGACCCAAAAGCACAACGCGCGACGTGTCTTTACTGCGCTCTCTTTCTTTCTCTCATCTCTTTTCTCTTGAAATCTTTTCTTTCTTTCTTCTTCTCTTCTTCTTCTTCATCTCTCACATCCAATTGCTGCTGCTTCTGTTGCTCGCTGCTGATAGAGATTCACAATGGCCCGCTCAGACGCCCACATCATCAGATTTGCGGCGCTTACTATCGGCCTCCTTTTGGCCGTCTTCATCCTCTCCAAGGGATCCACGACAACCTATGTTGCCTCTTCGTCCTCATCTTCCCCTTCATCGTCTTCCCCAGCAGTTCCTAAAGTGGTGAAGCCGGTGCTGACGGGTGCCACCTCGAGGGCTTCCGACAACATCAACGACGTCAACCAAGGACTCAAGAAGCAGACCAAGAAGGGAACCGTCAAGGCAGCATTCGTCACCTTGGCTCGTAACAGAGACCTCTGGCCGCTCATCGGGTCCATCAGACACGTTGAGGACCGTTTCAACCGCAAGTACGGGTACGACTGGGTCTTCCTCAATGACGAGAACTTCTCCGAGGAGTTCAAGCGTACCACGACGGCACTCGTCTCTGGTAAGACTAAGTACGGTCTCATCCCAAAGGAGCAATGGTCATTCCCAGAGTGGATCGACCTCGAGAAGGCCGCTAAGACAAGAGAGGAAATGAAGAAGAACAAGATCATCTACGGTGACTCCATCTCTTATAGACACATGTGTCGTTACGAGTCCGGCTTCTTCTACAGACACGAGACGCTTCAAGAGTACGAGTACTACTGGCGTGTCGAGCCAGACATCAAGATCTACTGTGACATTGACTACGATATCTTCCAGTTCATGAAGGACAACAACAAGATGTACGGCTTTACGATTTCTCTGCACGAGTACAAGGCCACCATCGAGACCCTTTGGGACACCACAAAGGAGTTCATGAAGGAGAACCCACAGTACATCCACAAGAACAACATGATGGACTTCATCTCCAACGACGGTGGCTCCTCTTACAACTTGTGTCACTTCTGGTCCAACTTTGAGATTGGTTCGCTCGACTTCTGGCGTGGGGAAGCTTACTCTAAATACTTTGACTTCCTCGACAAGAAGGGTGGCTTCTTCTACGAGCGTTGGGGTGATGCTCCAGTGCACTCCATTGCTGCTGCTCTTTTCCTCGACAGATCCCAGATCCACTTCTTCCACGACGTTGGTTACTACCACGTTCCATTCCACAACTGTCCAGTCGACCACGCCTTTAGACTCGAGCACAAGTGTATGTGTAACCCTAAGGATGACTTCACTTTCAGAGGATACTCGTGCGGTAAGCAGTACTTCAAGGTCAACCAGCTCACCAAGCCGGACAACTGGCAGGACTATGAATAGTCACCCTATTGTAAAAATTCAAGTGCGTTTTCAGTTGTTTTTTCCTTTCTATCTTATAAAATACATGATTACATTTTACATTTCTTCTTCCTATGCATCTCTATTCAACCTCTCTTCCCATCCTTCTGGTCGTTTGAACCCGTTGGTGAGGAAATACTTGTGCATGCAATACCGTCTTGCGTTCCAACTGACACTCTTGGAAGGGTTACACGAGCATTTGTTCTCGAGTCTGATCTCCATCTCAAGGGGACACGTGTTGATCTTGTCGTTATCCATGGTGACCCCGACATCGGAGAACCAGTGCAGTTGCTTAAAAGGTAATGAAAGTGATGTGATGACTGTGCGAACAGTTGATGCGCTCCACACTTCGTTGTAAAACCCACTCGTCTTATCAAGATAATGGAAAAGATCCATATATGCTGGAGATCTCAAATAGTTGAGATCTGCAATCTCCCAACTTGAAACGTATTCACAACGTCCATAGTCGGGCATATCGAGGTTTTCATCAAACTCGAGAAAGCGACTGTTGTTGTTCTTCACGACACGATCAGGGTACTGCTCGTAGAATGACTTTGCACTGGTGAAAAGAGTCGGGTTTGTTCTATCGTCACCTCTTTTAGCTGCTCCAAATCCATATTTCTTGTTGTTTTCCTTCATGAAGCGGAAGATGTCATAGTTGATATCACATGTCAACATCGTCTTGGAATCAACACGCCAAATGTAGTCATAATCCTGAAGCAAGGGATGCTTCATAATGAAACCAGAGAGATACCTTTGCAGGTGTCTGTACTCCATGTCCAATGCGTTGGGGACATCTTCAATCGCCAACTTATTACGTGCGTAATATGATGAGTCTGGGTCAACAAATGACGGGAAGATCCACTCATCTTTTTCAACGTGTCCATAGAATGTCCTCCCGGAGACAAGTCTCGATGTGACTTCTCTGAATTCTAGTGTGAATTTCCCGTCGTTGATGAAGATCCAGTCGTAGTGGTATTTCGAATTGAACCGGTCTTCAAAGCTTTGAATCGTCTTGGTGACGTCGTAAATGTCTTTAGGCTCACACACTGTGACAATCACACCTTTTACACGGTGTCCATTGTCCCTGGGTTTCGATCTAATGCCCTGTTCCAGATCTGACGGCGTCACAGGTGCTACATAGCCTCTATTGCTATGACGTAGCCATTGGACAGTCAGGATGAACACCAGCACAGCCACAAATAGGTACCTCTGCTGTTTGGAAGAGAGCGCCATTGTGTTCCTGTTCTCCGCACACCTTCTTTCCTCCTATTCTTTATCTCTCAGTGTGTATGTGTATATATGTATGTGTGTACTAAGAGATCAGCTACGAGCCTCGGCCTTAACGCTCTTGGTACGTGTAGTGGTGGGGGGCTTGGTTTTGGGGTGTTTTATCGCCAATCTCTACGGCGCTAGATCTTGGTACTAGGGGAGAAGGGGGGATGCCCTTCACTTTAAGCCGCATGAAGCACTTCTAGAGGAACAACGCTAGAAAGTGTTAAGATGCTACTCCAAACCACCATACCTCAACTCATCCAATGGTTCCCTCATGGCCCACAATAAGCAGAAAATAAAACGGAACGGCGGAGCTTGCGGAGATTACGAGCGGGTGTTCGAGTCTCGAGCCTCGACGTTGGGTGTTTGAAACTTTGAAACGTTTGAAACACTACTGGAATCCGGGGTAATACCAAAAGAAGTCGGTAGTCCATTGGTCCATTGGTCCATTGGTCCATTGGATAGTGGTAAATGGATATATAAGTGGTAAAACTTCTCTAACAGATTGTAGTGCTTACGTGTGGTGTGTTAGAGGTTGTTAGTGGACATCGAATTACGTTTAAGAAAAGTGAAACAAAACACCCGAGAGCTAATGGCCGCACCACAAGAGCATAACTAAGCAACAAGTGAATGTATACAATACAATGAAAGCAATTCCCCAGTCCAAGGTACTACGTCAAATACTGATATAACCAAATGAATTCAACTATACAACTAAATCAACTAAGCCCAAAATCAAATCGTACTTTCACATCGGGAAATCAAGGACAAGGCGCAGCCTCCAATATCCCCAGATCCTTTGTCATACTTGGTAGCGTCTCGGACAAAATACATGGTAGCGTCTCTAGGTTTCCACAAAACCATCAGCGAGAACAAGAGTAAACTTAACACGTTCAACAGGTTATGAGCAGCAGGCGTCACACGCGCCTCACAATACTAGCAACTGGCCTCCTCTGGGCACTGGCATCTCAAATTGGCCTCTCAATCAGGGCTCTCAAACAGGGCAACGTCCCTCGACCAGGGAAAATACTTCTTGCGGGATATTGTCGGCTGCGGCTTCTCTTTAATTTCCAGACATAGAAAGTACGATTTGATATGGGCTATAATTGTATGTTAGTATGCTGTGTGGTTAGTAGTCGTGTGCTGCTGAACAGTTGTGGTGGTGGGAAGAAGAAAGAGAAAAAAGTGGGCGTCCACGAACTTTTATAGTCGAATCTGAGGAACGCCCAATCTCGGCGCTCGGCCCTTTGGCAACCGTGTGACGTTCCGACATTCCGACATTCCGACATTCGACCGTACTGCACCACTGCAGCGATTTATTTGCCGTGCCGTTTAGTCGTTTAGCAGGCCATCGTATGAGAATATGCAGACGGTGTGCCGGGAATACTTCAAAGTGGAGAAAAACGCTTTAGATGTGGCTGAAAGCTCCAACCGTGGCTATGAAGTTTGAACTTGAGAACTTGTACCTTCTCAGTTTCGTAGATCTGGAAGCAACTTCCTCTTCGTGACACTAAATGTGGTTATTTAAAAGGGCTAAACAGTGTGGGTCTCACAAACACTTGCTGTGTGCTGTGCCCTAGTCGTAGACCAGCCTCCAGATCCTGCGATCTTATTGGCTGTCGTCTGTCGTCATTCGTGGTGCTACTCATTGGTTCACTCACCTGTTGCCATGGTACCATCGTACCATCACAACATCATCCCAGCGCCGTCTGCTCTGGCATGACTACCGCATGATGGCACCATAAAGACGCACAGCATACTAGAACTCTTGTGGAAGAATCGCGGTTTTACCCTCAGTTTTTTTTTTTTTTCTTGAAAAATGCTGCCTCTACCATTTATCATGCGAGCACTGACTTTTTCTGCTAGTTGTAGCCACTGCATAGTAACCATGGCAACAATGCGAAATTCTGCACTTATACCGCATAGCAATCTG
>JAKTUJ010000061.1:0-19517 GCA_030556625.1 Petasospora euphorbiiphila | reverse complement strand
AAAAAGAAGAACATAAGGTAAGACCAAAGAAGAAGTGATTGAGAAGGGATCCCGACAGGTACATTTTTGGTACAGTTTTATAAGTTAAGATGATCCGAAATATATGTTAAAAAAAAAAAAAAATTTTCGTGTGCTCCTATAACCATTTTATTACCAGAATTCTGTGTTCTGTCTGAATTTATGGTTAGGTTATGTACCACAATCGCAGGGAATGTGATTACCATGACAACAGATACCCGAACCAATGAGCGGCGAGCGACAACAGCCAATATGGTGATTAAATCGAGAGGTTTGTCGACGACTCGGGCGCAGAAGGCCCCGGTGGTTATCCAACCAACAGATTACATCCTATCATGAACGTTGAATAGCATGATCTTTGATATAGAACCTTTACTTGCCCACCAGTTCAACATCAAACTTGTATAGAGAGGTCTCCTCCGTTGTGGTATAGTATACAACTGGGAGGAGAAGAAGGAGCGTGGAAATGTACCCTGCAGCATGTGCTAGTACCTAGGTGAGACTTTCCCAAAACAACACAGCCAGCAGCAAGCGAGCGGGACAAAGAGGCTCTCTTTTCTACTGTTCGGGTGTTCATGGTTATACACTTGTAGGAGCTCAAGATCTGTGCATGTGAGTGTGCTTCTCTAGAATAGGCTTACTGGCTGCAATATATACCGTAACTCAGAATCATGCTCTAATCTGCTGATCAAACTCTAGGTTTGCAGTCAAATCAGCGTTTCTTCTCAGACATGCAAATGCCGAGATGGTCTCATAATGCTAGCATCTCGAGAAATAATTCCATCTATTATTGAAAAAAAACAAGAGCTGTGTGTGGTTCCCGGATTTCACAAACATCACAAGCCACATGGGATAATGGGGATCAGACCAACCCGACCCACCGGTATGAAAATCTATTAAGTGAAGCAAAATGAACTAAAAATGCACATGTACGGACAAACGAACGATGTCGCGAATCAACAAGAAAGAAAGAGAGAGAGTGTGAGTGTGAGTGTGAGTGTGATGATGATGATGATGATGGTGATGATGGTGATGGTGATGGTGATGGTGATGGTGATAAATACCATCTGGCGAGGTATCAACAAGGAGTGCTGATATTTAAGAAAAACATTATAGGAGCTCTAGAGGAGCAATAAGGATTAGACCTTATCTTCAACGCTTGAACCAGAGTGAAGCATCTTTTCTTCCAATGCCTTTGTTTCCTCGGCCTGTTGCTTCATCGTCGCAGCGTAACCATACTGTGATTTCATTCTCAACGGCGCACCCCATTTCTCAAAGATCCATGGGACAGGGACGAGCGCAAGGGCAATGAAGGCAAAGAGGGAGGAAGCCCAGTCAATTCCGAGACGATTATACATTTGAACAGTGAACAGTGGGAATACTGATGCCAAGACATATCTCATCAGATTATTGGCGGCCAATGCAGAGGCAAGGGAAATAGGTGGGTAAGACATGGAGAAGTAGATCATTGTGCAGAAGAAGATCAAGAGCAGGCCAAAACCGAAAGGGACACCGGCAATAACTGGACAAATCCAGTGCACAGATTCTCTGGAGGACCAACCAAGCCAAAACAACGACGGTGGGAGAACAATGGCACCGACTTTTGCAAGAATAAGACGTGTTTCTGGTGCTTCAATGATCATTCTCCCCTGATCATCACGTGGGCCACGAGTTCCGTCTGGGTTCTTCTTGAACCAGACAAAGAGATCAATGTAGAGGTAGAAGACAGTTCCGAGCAAGAAACCAATCATGATACCGAGGAAAGTCAAACCAGAGACGCCCAACTCCATACGGTAAACCTCACGGAAGATGATAGGATAAGCCTCAAAGAAACCGAAAAGAACGGCAAATATAAAAGCAATGTAGATCGAGAAAACGATCACAATAGGTTCTGTCACAAGCATCTTGAGTGGTGTCATCAGAGTAACTGTGAACATTATTTTCAAGAACTCTGCACCGGAAATCTCAGGTTTTGCGAGCTTGACGCCTCTTTTCTTTGCTCTACTCTTTAGGATAACTGGCTTGTATGTTTCTGGAACCATCAACACCGGAAAGAGAACAACACCACCAGCCATGAGGTTAACCCACATAGTCCACTTCCATCCCTTTTGTTGCGCGACAAACCCGCCAATCACCGGGCCAAGGACGGGCCCCATAAAAGGTGCGAGACAGAAGCCTGCCATTGCAAGACCCATCTGTTCATATTCCCAGATATCGGCAATAGTACCACCTGCAATTGCCATAGCTGGCGAGGCAAATAGGCCTGAAAAGAAACGCAGTACGAGGATTTCTCTAATCTTGGTACTGAGTCCAACACCCATTGTGAAGAGCATCGAAATGGGCAGGGATGAAACGTAGACAATTTTTCTACCAAACAGCTCCGAGATTGGAGCAGCAATAGCAGGTCCAAAGGCAAGACCGAGCAAGTAGAATGTCAGGCCGGAAATCGCAAGTTCTTGGGAGACGCCCATCTCGACGACAATTGCCGGGACACCACAGACGTACAACGAGGACCCAAACGTGACAACGAGGCAGATACCAGCGGTGACCATCGTTGCGGTCCAGCGTTTCCAAGTGGGCCAGTTCTTCGGGTTGTCCCTATCAGTAGGGGAGTCCCAGTCCAAAGTGGCTGGGTTGATACCCTCCTCCTCATCCTCGCCATGTGCCGTGATTGGACCGTGCTTCTGGGAAAGCATGGACTTACGGGACATTGTTTTCTGAAGAGCCAGATGGAAGTCATCCTGCTCGTCCGGGTTGTTCGACATGACCGGTGGGCCGTAGATCGAGTTACGGTCGGCAAAGGAACGGACAGAGACAGCCTGCGACAGCGTCCGTGTCAGCGCTATACGGTGTGGATCACGCCCGCCGCTTCCATCAGAGTAGTATCCGTCCTCTGATGGATGGTACGACGCCTCGTCTGACACCTGTGATATCTCATCGTCATCTTCATCATCAACAGCCTCAACCTCACGCTCACCTGCAGATACTTCTGGCGACAAGCTCTCACTCTGCGTGCGTTGTGCAGTTGGGGTCGCAAAGATGTTGTTCTCTGGCTCGTGTTTCGTCAGCGTCTCCACGGAGACGTTATCCTCTGCAACGTGGTGATCCAGCTCATCGTCCGTTGGGATGTGCGAGTAAGCCGACTCGTAGTCTGTAGATGAGACATGTGAGGACGATACCAGAGAATGTGTCGAATGCACCGCGCTCATCTGCTGTGAAGTAGCGTCGGCGTTGTCTCTGATCTGGGCCTCTCTGAGGGCAGCCTCCTCTTCCTTTGAAGATCCAAACACGCCCATGATGATGTTTACACTGCAATTGCAACAACAAGAAACAAGCTATCAATCTTGATGCAATGTGCGAGGTCTTTTGCACTTATAGCCCTGTGCAAAAAGTTGCCGAGGCCCAAACGCGATGCCTACATGCCAGCAATTAAATGACAGTAGCCAGAGGAAAAAGCAGCGTAGCCTATCGCTTCCTCATTGGGTTGCGGTGTGTCTCAGGAAACGCTAGATGATAGACAGATTGGGAGAGACATACAAGTATACAAGGGATATATAGAAGATACAAGATAGGAGCATAGAGCAAGAGTAATCAAAGTGTGCGGCTGATGGTGAAATCCAGCGCAGCGATTGGCCGGCCATAACAGAGAACTCGACAGACAGGGCTTAGGACAAGAAGAGGAAAGAGAGAGAAAGAGAGAATATGAAAATAGAAATAGAAAGAGAAAGGAAAGCCAGGACAAAAAGGACAAAGAAAAGGACAAAAAGCCTACTTTGTCCATCGAGCCATCGACCGAAAGTTCTCGGGGTTAGTCGCTCTGTCGGCAAAGGAGGCTCTCTCGGCCGTACTCGGCGATAAGCTTAAATGTGAGATCAACTAAGGAAACACTGATAGACAAACACAGACTTTCCTCTTGTCGTATATTGCACATGCCCATATCATCATCTAAGATGCACATAGCCCGGGTTTACATCATCCATGTCCATATCATATCAAAACACAAAAACCATAACCATAAAGCATTACCCTATTGGCCCCGATGAAGCCATCATCTGCTCGATTTCCTCTAGGAACTCATCCGGAAGTTCATAATCAGGAGAATCGTCGGCATTACCCGCATCACGCGTGCTGATGGAAGCGAGCATTGGTACACTCCCGGCCTCACCACACTTTTCGCCCGAATTAGTCTCTCTGCCGGCTGTTGAATCTCGTGCCAAAAGAGACACATCGTAGCCTTTATAATCATCACTCTCGAGCATCGGTAGTGGGACGTGCGGTGGCTCGAGCAGTGGTGATGCGGATTCCCGGTTCGTCCTTTGGCGTAGCGTTTGTGCCCTCTGCACCTTCTCGAAGCGTTCCCTGAGATCAGTAAGCTCATGTGAGAAGACATGATCGGCATCAAGCCTATCCATCTCCTTCTTCACATTACCTTCAGCCTTGACCTCTTGTGCTGGAGTTGGAGCTGGAGTTGGAGTTGGAGTTGGAGTTGGAGCTGGAGCTGGAGCTAGTGTCTGACTTTGTTTATCCTCTTCAAGTACGCGTCGCGAGTGATCCATCTCTTTGTCCTCATTGGGTCTGGCCTTCGATCTGGATCGCTCGTGGCTCTTGGTAAATTTCCCCCATAGTGTCATCCGATCAACGCGTTTTCTGGCTTCTATAGCCCATTGATCTCTTGTTATGGGTTGATTGCGGGTTTGTACAAGGGTGAGAATCCAGGAACCCCGATGGAATGTTGTACATTCCCTCCGTCGGGTGATATGTATGCCGTCTTATTCTTCGACGCGTCAACCTTGACACAACAAACACAGGAGAAAAACAATGCCTGCACAGTGCACTAACGTTCACTACAAACCGATTACGATTCAAGCATGGAACAACTGCAGAGATTCCGTCCTTGATAGATATACACCAGTCATAGGCACACATTCATAAGCTGTGTCGTGTAAATCACCAACCAATCGGCTTCAATGCGTTACTTCTTTGTGAACACCTCGTCAAAATCATCATAAACAGCATGAACTCTCACCTTTCCTTCAGTCAAAGCATGACACTTAAACAGCATACCTCCCAAATTGAACTTCTTCAAGTTTACCAAAGTATCCAATATCTTCTGAATCTCTGGTCTTAATCCATGTGCAAATAGTCTCGTCAACTGCGCAAAGTCATCTTGTGGTATGACTGGACAATGCAAACGGACATTTGCAACAAACTTGTCATAATCGAGAGAACACTGGACTTTATTCAGTTGTTTCAGAGGGATTCTCGATTTCAATTCACGTAGAATATAATTGTATAGGATACGGTATCCATCTGGATTATCATTCAACTTGTTATAATGGTTCACACCATTGTTCTCAATATTCTTTTGACCATAATGGATATCCGTCTGGAAACGTCCTTTAAAATCTTTAAACTGATGCTCAGATGCATACTTCTTGAACATGGCTCTGGCTTCACAACACGTTGAGCAATGACAATTGTCAAGGAAATTGAGGTAGTTTAAGTTCTCATCGTTTGAAAGGTCTTCAATGTTGTTGTAAACGGCCCAGTTGTAAAAGTAGTCAGGCATGATCAAATGCTCAAGCTTCTTGAAAGAATTCAACAAGTTGGTATACATCCTCTTTCGAATGGATAGAATGTCCCTATTGATTGGTAGTTTCTGATGGTCTTGTACATCAAGTGCCAAAGTCTTCTCAAAGAGTGGAACAAACGGGAAATCATTCAAGTTGATGAAGAAAAATTCAAGATTCTCTCCAAACCGCTGCAAAAACTCCAAGTGGGATAAGATGAAATCCCACTGAATATTGGTATTTCTCGTTGTGTTTGGAGGCAGTGAAATGATGGATAATTTTTTCAAGTTGGATCTCTCGTAAACGTTCAAAGCTGCGTGCCAATCCATCATGAATTGAACAACACACGTATTGCACTCGTGATCGAGACATCTCGTCTTGATCTCCAAGTTCTCGACACAGGACAAATCAATAATAGTGTTCAACTTGTGGAATGACAATTTGGAACAGTGGTGTTCATCATCGACATGATGCACATTAGCAATTATAAAAGTCTTGATGTTTTCCAATCTTGTCATGTTCACTGGGTTGTCGGTGAATAGCGCATACATCTCATTGACAAAAGTCTCAAAGGCAACAGGAGTGTGAAGCTTGAGCGATGTCAAGTTCTGAAGGATTCTGTAGCCCGAAGGAGCTAACTTGAAGGGGTCCCGAACCATATACTCATGCTCCATTACTAGCGATACTGTACTCGTAGATAGCGGTAATGAGTTCAAATCGTTCAAATCCAGTAACTGGAAGTTCTTCAAGTGCAATAGATCGTTACGGATCAGATCATCCATGTTCTCAGATGAAGAGTAGTGATATGTGTACTTGTTGTAGTTGTGTTTGATCAAGTGGTCCCTATTGTACCGGAAAAGCGAGTTGAACTTCTTCAAGTTGTTGAAGTCCAAATTCTCCAAGACACGCAAGTTGTTGTTCGTGGTGAGGAAAAGGTCATACAAGGCGGCGTAAATATTCTCTGCGAGGGAATCATAACTGGAGTTGTTCGACGAGGTATCGATAACGATCTCCTTGATCAACTGAATCAGATCTTCATTGGAGTGCAAGGAGGCAAGCAATTTCGGGTAGTTCTTGGCGTCAACAAGGGTGTACTCGCCGTCGTAGTGCATGCACTTGTCGCTGATGTTGTCAACGAGGATGAGCTTCGAGTAAAGCCTCTTGTTGACCATCTTGTTGAAGAACTTGCACGTCAGACTCAAGTTGATGAGGTCATTCTGCGACTCGACGCAGTCTGCAATGAAGTCGATGACCGGGTAAGGAAGGTTCTCAAAGTTGTTCTCAAACTCATCGTCAAACTTGCGTTTGAGACGGGCCTGTCTGCGGCGCTGCTGGAGCTCGTACTGCTTGTTGAAGAGCGCCCAGTCAATCGGCAGCGACTTGGGCAACGACACCGGGTGCAGCGAGCGTGGTGTCGACGTCAGGTTACGGAAGGCCGTGATCGACGCGCCAGCAGGAGCAGCACTGTTTGGCGGGGTACCTCCCACGGCGGCCCCGGCCAAGGGCCCCAGCGCAGCGCGGCCCCCGGCGGCCTCCACGCCAAGGACGTCCTCCTCGATGAAGTCCCTGTTGATGAAGGAGTACGTCAGCTGGCGGGCGGGCCTTGCCGCTGGGCTGGCAAAGAGCGATGAGGGTGTTTGATGCGATGCCGCCGGCGTGGTGAACCGGCTATGTGTCAGCGAGCCGGGCAGCGAGGGCACGAACTCAGCGGAAATGGGGATCGGCCGCGGTGCGATGTTGGGCGACGACATGTCTAGAGCTTCTATCAGTGTCAAGACTAAGAGATATCAAGACTGAGATTAAGAGATCTGAAGAGAAATGAGGAACCACCCGCTTTATAAGAGCATCATGACAGGTCACCTCCGTGCGGCCCGAACCGCGCGCGGCGTCTTGGCCTTTTCCTACTTTTTTTTTTTCTTTTTTCCCCACAATTATCGATTAAGTATACAAGTTGTCCTCTATGCCCATGGCCTATGGCCAGTATATCTATACGGCACCAACGTGAAGACTAGAATTTGAGCCCGTCTTTGATGACGTAGGTCGTCAGGAAGGGAAGCGAGATGCTCAGCACAGGGTACTGCACGATATATGTCATGGCTAGGATGTCCATCTGCTTCCACTCACCCTCCAGGGGCGTGTAGAACGCTGTGAGATAGATTATCGAAGTGGCATTGGGGAGCCCCCACGTTATGCTGCACACAAACCGCAGCATGTCGTCGTTGCGGAACCAGCCTTGTCTCGCCATGCCTGCAATGATTGCACACCCGATTATAGGGAGAAGCACGAGCCGCACGAGTGAAAGCAGCACTGGGGTCAACAAGAAGTTGAAGTTGATAGTCGAGACCTCAAGTCTTGACAGCGTAGCACCGAGGATGAGTAGACCTAAAGGAACACACGCATTGGCCAAATATGTCGCAAAATCCATCACAAATGACAATGGCGGCAGATCATCAGGAGCCTCGGGCAGAGTAACCTGGTTGGAAACAACAAAAAGAGCCTTAACCCAAGGAATCATGGCCGTGGCAATGGCAACTATCAAAGATAATGAAATGGGACGCATGCAGTTGTCAAGCAGGAACTTCAAGAGAGACTTGACCTTGGCAAAAGTGGTCTTCTTATCAGGAGTAGTTGGCTCATCAGTGGGTACCACTTGTAAATCGGTCAAGGCAGAAGGAACAACATGCATACCCTCTCCCAGTGATACCGCTTGCGAATACTCACGAACAAGAGCATTCATGGTCTGTGACCTGCTTCTTCGTAAGGAGACAGTCGAGACTCTCGACTGCGTCCGCTCAACACCAGATGCCTCCGTGAGTGGGATAATACGATCACCATCGTATGACATCGTATCGTCCCCAGTATCACACTCAGAAATAGAAATATCAGTCTGATCAGAGGAATTTGCATCTTGAGCTTCACCCTGTCGTACGGGTTCCTCTTCCTGCGCCTCTTGTGGCTGCACATCAGAATCAGATGCGGAATGTTTTTCCAAACCTCCCGGTGATTCCTGATACTTCCTCTGTTGATCGATATCATACCCGATAAACTTAAAAAACCCACAGTTGAATTGCATCAGGATCTGAAAGGCAGTGAAGATGCAAATGTAGGCAACACCTTTTTCTCCTTGAGCTTCCGTGAAGACCAACCCTTGTGCAAAAGTCTGTAGATATGCAATAGGCAAGTCGCTAATGTTTGCCATCAGGGAGACACTCATGCATCCACCTAACCAGAACTTTGGTTTCCCAATCATGTAAGCCACAGCTCCGCCAATCCCACCAATCGCCGTCTGTAGGACGTACACCAGACATATTATACCAATCTGTTTGATGTCGCCATTCTGCAAATTCGTCACAATCTTACTGAACACCAGGCAGGGGAGAATCAAGGAGATGATAATGTCAGAGATGTTCCGTGATGTCTCCACCGTCAGGATATTTCGGCGGCCAAGATAGTAGCCGCATGCAATAATGAAGTAGATCTTGAATATGGGCTTGACTGCCGTGTAAATGATCGACCCTAGGGGTATCGAAGCCATAGTTGTGCAGTATAATCTAAGCGAACGATTACTCAGCTGCAAGCTGAAGGAAGACAGGAGAGCTATTCCCGTGTAGCAAACGATTTTGTGCAAAGAGAGGCTGGTAAAGGCAAGTCTGGTGATGCGATGAGCTCAAAAAGATCAAAAGTGGGTTATGCAGAGACAAAGTCTTGAAAGTGGGCAACGCGTACATAATCACTGACTAAGCGATGACTCAAACAACACCCACTCCGGTGACTCTTGAGTGTAAATCTTGTGGCCGTGGGCTCCTTGTCTGGATCTTAAAGATATATATTTATGCTTCTAAGGGAGGAAGGCCCTGTGTCTTCTGCCCAACGACATCACTGGCTGAGAAATGGGAGAATTCCCCAATGTTCTGTACAGCTCTTAGACATTTTTCACGACAATCCTGCGACAAATCCAAAGATACAAAAGTGGAGATCGCTATAGAAGTAGCAGCTATTCAGAGCTTATACTGTTTCTGTTCTCCCCTTGGCGCCTAAACGACAACAGGCGGGGCCCACCAGTTGTTTACCTCATGTCTCAATGTTCACGCAGCTTGAGACCACGATCTATGCATCAGTCAAGCCCATAATAAAGATATACTTCATCATTGGATGTGGTTTCTGGCTTGGAAGGAGGAACATCCTCACTACGCAGACTTGCAGACACATCTCGGGCCTTGTCGTGCTGGTTCTTCTGCCGTCTTTGATTTTCTCCAAGATTGTGACAAATATTGGCATCGAGGACATCAAACAAGTTGGAATCATCATCCTTTGCAGCATTGTGCTTTACCTTGTCGGCGCATGTATGACGTTGGTAGTATACTACGTTACAAAAGTACCGGCCCACTGGTTTGGAGGATGTGTCAGTGCCGGTTTGTTCCCTAACGTTGCTGAGTTGCCCATTGCTTACATCTCTACGTTTACGATATTTGATGAAGAAGAGGTGGAGAAGGGATTGAGCTATGTTGTGATGTTTTTGGCTACTTATTGTGTTGTTCAATTCAATTTTGGTGCCGTGATGTTGATTGAAAGAGATTTTGAGCTTGAGAGAGACGAGCTGGACCAATCTAAGAGAGATCAGGAATGTTCAACTCGAAGGGAAGATATTGAAATATCGGAAATGAAGGGCTCTCGTTCCAGCCTAACTCGAATTTCAAGGACTACATCCGTTCAGTCTCACAAAAGTTACATGAGTAACCTCGAGCTTCGTCATGAGGAAGCTGAAGACATTGATGATATGATTTCATCCTACTCAGTCCATGATGTTCTCGAGAGTGATTTGCCACAATGGAAATCCTTCATGAAGATTGATCCCATCAGTTTTCTTAAGTTCTTCTTTATGAATTTGAAACGTCCAGCATCGATGGCCATGATTGTATCATTCATCTGTTCTCTCGTACCATGGATACGTGCGCTCTTTGTTACCACAAGGCAAGTAAATTATCCATCAGCACCAGATAAAGATCCACCATTATCATTTGTCATGGACGTCTGTGCGTATCTTGCCGATGCATGTGTTCCTCTTGGTATTCTTGTACTGGGATCAACTCTTTCACGCCTGAGTCTCCGATCAACTCCAGCCAGCTTCTGGTATACCCCAATTGCCATTACTCTTGTCAGGGTTGTTATTCTTCCCATTATTGGCATCTTATTTACGAACAGACTTCATAAAAGTGGATGGTTTGAAAACGACAGAATACTTCACTTTGTCTGTGCAATATCTTGGGGCCTACCATGTGCTACGACCTTGATCTACCTTACTGCTGCGTGTTCTGAACACGACGGTCCTCAAATGAAGTATTTGGCTGTTGTGTACGTTGCACAGTACACTGCACTATGTGTCAGTCTACCGATTCTGGCAACTTGGACAGTGGTGAAGAGTTTGGATCCATCAAACTAGGGAGCGTGTTTCCCTGAGACATCTTCACACAGGCTGGCCGTGATCTATGTGATCTATGATCGAGCCCTCTTTGATCGATGTGATAACTGTATATCTCTAGATTCTTCTGGCAGAATCAAGGACCCAATGCAACTTGAGTTTTAACCACTTGCCAAATCTATAGAAGCAGGAACGAACCGAAGAGTAGCTGCGTAGCTGCTCAATCGTTCAGCAATTGAAAGTTGAATACTAGTCTGTTTTGCGCTTTTTGCATATTCTAGCGCTGCACTACAACATACCTAACCTTACAGGGAGGGAGTGGAGGAGTGGAGGTCTCCCGCCACCCAATTTATATACTACGTACATATCTCGATTCTCGGGTATTAACGGCTTTGTATTTTTAGGGGAGCCCTTTGACATTGACGAAAACATTTGGTCCTTAATCTACGAACTCAGATGTTTTGTTGACCTGACTATTGGAAACTGCTTGAGAGATCCTCAGAACTCTGGAGAAGTCAGGCCATGGGTGAAGAATGAAGAAAGAATTGATGTTGGATGACGTGGCCCCTGGGTCAAAGACTCAAAGACTGGGGAAAATGATATACTAGTACCTGCGAAGACAGGAAAAAAAATCCCTCACGGGACAGTCACTAGATGCTAAAACCACTAACTAAATAACACAACTCATTGTCCAATTATCATGGCACAATAACCGTCAGCGATTATAGGACTGTCATACGCATTTTGAAGAAGTGATAGCTCCACTGCCAACGCTTCTAATCTGGCAGTGTTGAAAGTAAGAGGCAGTGGTAAGCAAGCACTTTCAAAAAGTAGATCTGGCATGCGCAATGTGTTGAAGTTTTTGTACTGGTTTGGTGAGGTCGTCGAGAACTCGGCTCCGATGCTCCGAACTACCAGCCCGGCTATCCCGAAGCGGAATTTAGAAGCGTGCATGCGGGCGCCGCAACGAGCACAAAGAGATACGTAAGGAGATGCACAACGGGAATGCAACTCGATGCGAGGTCGCAGGAAGCTTAACTGCCTTTGCAAGTTTAGTACAAGAAACTTGAAAGGTAGAACGGGAATAAGGCTCTTCTGAGCAAATGGTACCGCCAGCGAGGGCCCAATGTTTTCTATTAACATCTTTAGACTTTGGATGGCGACGATCTAAACGACATGGTTCGTTCTCACGGTCACGGACTCACGGATACGATATCGTAGTGGCAGCGTGGCAGCACACCCTCCAGAAGGGAGAAGAGTGAAGTCCGTAGGTTTTGCTACTGGTACCGGTTTAGCCGGTAGATCTCGTATTCCACTTCTCAGACACAGGAAACGCCTTCGCGTATGAACATGTATGAAATGAATGCAGCACCAGGCAACGCGCTGGAAATATGTATTATGTACACGGGAAACAGGCACACAATGGTGCTGTCAGAATGACAGAATATAGTCAGGACTCAGAATAGGCAGTCCTGGATGCCAGGCAGCCAGGCGTATCATCACTCTCGGCAGGCGTCTACACTGACGAGCAGATACTATGAGTTGCTAGAGACCATTTGTTACATCACGGTACATGCACACGTGCACACTTGCACACTTGCGAGCCATCTGACATATCCGGACCATCCGAAATAGGTAGCGGACTTATCTTGGATGCGGTGTTGCGCGCATTTACCAGCTGAGCATTATGAATTTATGGAGGCACAGAAGTTCTCACGTTTCTCCGGCGTCCGATGTAATCCACTGTTTCCACATCTCTCTCTCTCTCTCTTGAAATGGGCTATGCGTTCATGAAGAGGAATTATGCCAGTGGAAATGTGCTCCCGAGTTCATTGAACTCTGTTTGAAAGTCCAGCACAAGTACGACTTACAGTGTAGTACCGAATATGCTGGAAAAGCTAGTCCTCGAGTCCCCAATATCCTTTTGATCTTAGAGTTAATGGCTAAGTGAAGGAAGAATCAAACATAGCTGGCGATACGACACTGAGCTCCGAGAGGCCTTGAGGGAGACTGTTTTTCTTAGTACGGAGAGGGTGCTATATCACCAACACCACGCTGTGAAACCAAAAAAAAAAAAAAAAAAAAAAAAAAAAAACTGGTTGGCGATCGCGAACTCAAAGAACAACTCGCTCAACCAATGAAGGCCAACGGCTTTCAAATCAGATCGCCAGCACCAAACTCAGCAACGCAAGGATGATGCTGAGAAGAGCGACAACGGCTACTCTTTGTAGCCCTGTCCTGAGGCTTTCTGCAAGATCTGTTGTTACGCAGGCTAACCTGAAACCCAAGGTGCTGGCTACCGACTACCCATTGGCTTCCCAAGACAACAAGAACACCAATGCTATGGAGTACGTCTTGACATCACTGGATGCCATATCTAACTGGGCAAGGAAATCCTCCTTCTGGCCTGTTACTTTTGGTTTGGCTTGCTGTGCCGTCGAAATGATGCATGTGTCTGCTCCACGTTATGACCAAGATCGTTTGGGAATTATCTTCAGAGCCACTCCAAGACAGTCTGATATCATGATCGTGGCTGGAACATTGACCAACAAGATGGCGCCTGCCCTGAGAAAAGTTTATGACCAGATGGCTGACCCTAAGTGGGTTATTTCCATGGGTTCCTGCGCTAACGGTGGAGGTTACTACCACTACTCCTACTCTGTTGTAAGAGGGTGCGATAGAATTGTTCCAGTCGATGTCTATGTTCCAGGTTGTCCACCAACAGCAGAAGCACTCATGTACGGTGTCTTTAGATTGCAGAAGAAAATGCTCCAGACCAAGACCACCAGATTGTGGTACCGCAAGTGAAACGTTCAACATTATTTATTACTAACGCCCTTATTTATTCTGCCTCATATTTGAGGTTTATTTATTGACATCTACACTGACTCAATGTAATATTTGAAGGACCTTTACCCCTCAAGTATCATATTCTGTATAAATCCGACTAATCTGTAGAGGCCCACCACATGGAATAACGCACACCCGTAATCCAGATGTTTTCTACAGTATGAGATAAACAGACACATTGGCTATTGGCCCAGAATCGACTCATCTTCCTCCAATCCAAGTTTCCCTGAAACAAGAAATATTCGCTGACACTCTCCTCTGTACCTACTTGATCGGATTCACTTGATCGGATTCAGAGAATGAATGCGCGCCTGTTATCCAGTCATTCCATCCTCTTGTAGGTATTCCATTAGGCCGCCATCTTCCTCTTTTAGACCTTTAGCTGTTATTTTTACGACCTTCAGACCGTAATACTAGGCTTCCCTATACATATCAGCTATTAAGCCTCATTCCTTTCAACAGGAGTGCTTCTAGTTTGGACGGATCAGATATCATTAGGTTCCTCCGTCTGATCATTTGCGCTTTGCTTGCGACTTTTATCAATCTCCCCGCGAAATTTCTACTTTCCTTATATTCCTTACTTTGATGCTTGATGATCTTTGTGCCAGAAGTTATTGACGAATAATATTTTGTAGAGACATAGATACTACAGTTTGTTTAGGTTATTCCAAAAGGCCCAAAACCATCGAACAAGACGAGCCCTGCAAGATTCCATCAACAAGCATGGCACGAATGTGCCTAATTGAACAATACCTTCGATGGGGTCTTGAGTACTGCCGGTGCACGAATGATCCATGTTTCAGTGTAAGCAGCTTATTGGTGAACACTGGTGCAGATATCAACATTGAAGAGACTCCAGATGCCACTGCGTAGAAAGGTCAATGTCCAATTACAGAGGACTCTAACAAAGTACACGTCGCCTACTAAGATATTTGTATATCCAAAATAGACCTAAGTTGGATACCGTTTCAATCCGTACTATAAAAACCACTAGGTGCACCTCGTCTCTAAAGCGTGGAAGCGGCAGCGCGGCAGCGTAGCAGCTCCATTCGAACAACTCCTGATCATTCCAACCCCAACATGGCTGTAGGCCACCTTGCTGGTTCTGAACAAAAGGCTTAGGCAACCAAGAATCGTAGATCGTAGACTAACCTAAGGCCTAAGGTCCTAGATCGTAGATCCTAGATAAGTTGCAAAATTCAAATGTACACAATTCACGCCAAGCAAGCTCTACATGTGTGATATTGTGAGACTAAATTCTTATCTTTCTACAGTTTTAGATATTAGATCTAAGCCACCAGTAGTTACTACTGAGGGCGTTCTTTACATGAATGAAAATCTTTATCCCATAGGTAAGTGGTTAGCTAGGTCTTCACGCCTCCAAATTCCCTCCGGACTTAATTGATATATATCGAAAGACCGAAAGTCCAATGGATAATTTCGAGTCCCAAGTCTGAGTCTCACAGTCCGAAGCCATGCAGACACCTGCAAAATGCGCAAGCCGCGCGCGTAAGCGAGCGCAAGCGACTGCCCAATTGTGACTTTCCGAACGCTGATCAATCAATTGTGTAAAGTGGCAAAAGACGAGTCAGGCTCTTACGTATCTCTCTAATATCAACCAAGACATAGACCTAAAACAGTATCTTATTGAAGGCGAGATGACCTAGTGAAAGGGCAATGATCTTTATTCCAGCCACTAGATTGTTGTCTCGGTTTTGTTTATGTAATGGTGCATCCTTTTGTTATGCTAGGCAAGAAGGCCTATTTCTGGAGTTAGCCTTGTGCTGTTGCAAAGTGGGCACTGGGCGTTGCCTTTGTACTTTGTAGTATGTACCTGCCCAGCGCTCTACGATAACATCTGCATATATATCTAGTACTAGTATATATTCCCACCCTGATCGCCTAGCTTGCTTTCTCTGAGGTGTGACACCTGTGAATTATCTGTGGCGCTCAAGCGATCATCTCCCAGCTGGAAACTTTTACACCAATACGAACAGACCTTATTGATTGGAAGGCGGAATTGTAAAACTGAAAGTACGTAAAAGAATTGAGAACGGATCCCGACGAGCAAAAATCTATAAGTTAAGTTGATCCACAATATAAGTTCAAAAAAAAAAAAAGGAATACCTTTAGTTCATGTTTCCGCACCTAGTAACCGTACAGGAGAACACTTCGCATTTAGATGCAAATGCGCTTTGGACCAGGAAGAACATAAAGGCGAGAAAATTCCCTTAATGAACTGCAATTATGAGTCGTTGCGGGTACGGCTAGCGACGGGATAAGATAGGAGGCTTCAAACTCATAGATCTGTTTCACTTCCGACAGTGAAGGTTAGATCACACCACTATAAACTATAAAACAGTCTTGCAACTTTCCCCAAAGAACTCTAATAGCATCGAAGAGTGACGCTTGAGCAATAATATCCTGCCTCAGCCAACTCAGAATAAGGGCAAGATTTACCCACCAATACCATGTACTTTCGGCTTTAAGGAGCAGGAGATATCTAATCTATACGAGGGATAGTACTACTATAGTCTATAGTACTGCTTGAAGCAGAATTTACCTTTATTTTGGGGCAGAGAAACTTAAAAGTCTCTTCCGGAATAGGGTTGAAGTTGACCCTCGAGGCTCTCAATCTCTCAATACCTCAATACACAATTGAAATGATCTGAAATCTCGGATCTGCCTGCATTTGAATGCGTCTCGGTTAATTATCTGGGCTACGAACATGTCGGCAAAAAGAGTAGCGCAGTAGGCTGTAGGGCATCTGGCCGCTTGCTATTTAAGAGTCTCTCCAGAGGGCCCCAGGGACAAGAGCTTCCATCCCCATCATTCTTGAGATGAAGCACTTTAAATAGGCTTAAACTAGGCCCTTGTTCTTGAAAACGCGAATAGAAACACATACGAGCCATTTACAACTTTTGGAACAGAGGCCCGCAGATAATTTGTTTTCATGCAGCTCGATTACTGCCGCTGGCACGTTGCCTGCGGGCCGCACCTGCAGTAACGCTAGTTTTAGCTAGCCTGTTTTTGCTGAATCAAGCGTCTCTTAAATTGGCGTGTTTTCCAGAACATGCTCCAACACAGCACATAAGCTCGGCTATGGTGCGCCGCCGCGCCGGTGCGCCCATGCGCCACACATCAGAGATCAGAGCATCAGAGGCTCAGAGGCTCAGACTCTCAGAGCCCAGACATCAGACCCAGACCGAGACCTAGAGGCTAGATCCAGATCCAGATTCCAGATCCAGATATCCAGATCCAGACATCCAGACCCAGATACCCGGATCTACCACCCGTAAGACCATATCAGATCTACTTGGATAGCAGGAACGACAAGTATACCTACTTGCACTAGCTCAGAACATCACTCTCACCGTTCTTTTTCACTATACACTATGAGGAGACAGAGCTTTAAAATTTAAGATCAGGGCATATGGGTGTTACTCTATGTCAAGTCAAGTCACAGTGCTTTGCCATTGGGTACCTATGACCTATGACCTATGACCTATGCTAGTTTTGTTAAAAAGTTAAAAACTCGGAAGCCGGCCTCGGATACGCGGCACGCGTACGGTGTACGGTGTACGGCTGTACGGCTCTCTTGTTCCTTATTCCCTTCCCTTACCCTTTTAGTCTCTCAGGCTCTCCAGGCTCCTGCACCCTGCACTTTATTCTCTGAAGACTCAGTCTCCTCCAAGCTCGCAACATGGTAGGGGAACTACCGACTCCTGCCTTTTCCCGCACACAATTAGCCGCTGAGCATGTCAAAGAAAAAACAAAAAGATTTTCGGATCCTTTGCAGATTCAGTAAACTGGCCCACGCTCTCCGGCTAATCACATCGATATATATAAGGATGGGCCCCCATCGTCCGAGCGTTAATGCTAGATAGGCCGATATGAAACCACACAAGCGATGAGGTTTGGTGTTTATGGGATTTCCTTGGCCCTGCTCTCCGTTGCAGCGGCCAAGCACGTCGATGGAATCTTCACAAGCATCGACTCTATCGTTGATGCCAAATTGACCAGTACATCAACCCCTTTCGACTGGTGGACCGCGCACATGTCTTGGTCCATTGACACCTCCAAGGTGGCTACTGGTGACACCTTTTCACTTACTATGCCAGACGTTTACGAACTCAGAATCCTGAGAAATGGAGTCCCCTACAACAATTTCGATCTGACGGCCAATGGAAAGACCATCGCATCTTGCGACGTGGATCCTGCTGGTGGAAGAGCAAGGGAGACTGTTATCAATTGCCAAGTAACAGGCGACATTTCAGACTATTCTCGGATTTCTGGTACTGCTCAATTTGATCTGGTCTTTGATGGAGGTGGTAGAGCAGAGACCATGGAAGCCGCTTCTCATTGGGCTCCCGGCGTTAATACCGTTACTTGGAACGGCAATCTGCAATCAACAGTGTCATTTACCTCAATAGACACGACTTCATACGTACTCAAAATGAGAGACACTATGAGGGGAGATACCTTTTACTATTTCCTATCCGACCCGAAATTGTGTTCTTATGGAACTATTTCCTATGGAACATTTACCTTTAGTGTAACCGGTAGTGCTACAGTGTCTACCAAAGATCTAGAGGCTTACATTGCAACTTCCATCAACGGTTTTGGATTCTATACTGGATATTCCGATTTGAGTTACAGGATTTCACAAGCATCGTCCAATAAATTGGTGGTTTCGTTTGATGGTATTCCAGCTGGACGGCGTTTTGCGGTCTCCTTCTTCGGCGGAGCGGTAAGTGAAACTTACGGTTTTACTGTTAATATGGAAGTTTCTTGCAGAAGTTACTATGCCAGACGAAAACGAACAAGCATCCATGGAAGTATTAAACAAGTCGCTGGTGACGGTGCTGACGGTAATGGGCAGGGAAGTAAGTATTTTCCTTAATTGCGTGGTTATGAGATCATTTCTCTTTCCGCCTACCCCCGCAATCGACCGCAGCTTTGCTTCAAAAAAAAAAAAAAAAAAAAAAAGAAAAAAAAAAAAACTTCAGCTACTAACATCTCCACAGTGAAACCGGTGACGGTCACAACAACACAAGCTTGGACAGGATGCGAGGACCGTATCAGATTTGTCACTGATGACCATTCCATTGTTACTCAGATTTTCCAAACAGCAACTCCAGGTGCCTGTATTCCAGACCCATACACCACGACCTTCACCGACGATGATGGCTCATCTGAGACCGCTATCGTAACGTTCTACCCAACAGAGGATACCGACGGCATGTGGGTGACAGCAACCAGCACTATTCCATTCACTGTCCCAGATCCGTACACTACCACATTCACAGACTCTGACGGTTCCACAGAGACTGGCATCGTTTCGTTCTCTGGAACTCCAGACTCTAATGGTGATTTCGCTACTGGAACTACGACGATTCCGTTCACTGTGCCAGACCCTTACACGACAACGTACATCAACTCCGAAGGCTCATCTGAGACTGGCATTGTTTCGTTCTCTGGAACCCCGGACTCTAATGGTGATTTCGCTACTGGAACTACGACGATTCCGTTCACTGTGCCAGACCCTTACACGACGACGTACATCAACTCCGAAGGCTCATCTGAGACCGGTATCGTTTCGTTCTCTGGAACCCCGGACTCTAATGGTGATTTTGCTACTGGAACTACGACTATTCCGT
>JAKTUJ010000060.1:0-23542 GCA_030556625.1 Petasospora euphorbiiphila | reverse complement strand
CATAATGATGGTCTGATGGATTATTCTGGTGGTCTCCCTGAACCAGCGCCAGACCAGGAGGTGCCAGCTGACGCTAATCAGCCGATTGAACTGGGAAGACTGGTCAATCAACCACAAGGTATGGCGGAGGATTTGGATGCTGAAGGTGCTAATGATGGAAATGAAATTGCACCAGATGCTGGGACAAGACAGGGCAACGCTGGCCAGAACAACGCCCAAGAAGGACTTCGCCGCTGAGTACTTTCCTCTTCTTTCATGCTTCCTCTCTGTGGGTTGTATAATTTATTCGCTTATTGACAGATGAATTGATGAACTCTAGTGTAGTCGTAGTTCCGCGACAATTATCTTGTTAGCTCTCGATAATGCACCAGCAAGAATGAACGAAGGGTCAATGTGTAAAGTATGTACCTGAGGTGTTCTAAAGAGCAATGGTCTGTCCTTCGGAGAGTTGACCAGTAATGCTGGGGTTTTAAACTTATGTTGGGTAACTCCGCGATGTGCTTAATCTTATAGCCATTACATACTACCAGGAGATACATAAATGTAGGATGTACTCGCTCAACAAAGCCAAGCAGTGCCAACACCAGGGCTATACGTCAAAGAGATTCGTTTACAGAATTACACATCAATTCCACTAAAAGACAAGCATTTAGAGGCTGTAGTGTCTTGGCTGGGGAATAGTCACTAGTGCCTTCTTACCTTCTTACTATTGGTAGTACTGAGTGCTGCAGTGCTGCGACCAGACGGTTAGCACATTCCGCTTTCCGCAGCGACACTTTCCACAATACTCCATACTTGAAATAGCAAGCAAGAGAACCAATTCTATATCTATATAACACCACTAACTCCCTATCAATTCAGCCTACTCTGGTAAGCTGACACCATGAGGCTTCCACATCACAAGACACCCAGACACCTCTGCTGATGAAATGTAAACATTCCGCGAAGTCTGAGAGGAAACACGCCAACGCGCCAAAAACAAACGGTGCCTCTCTCCTTTCCTTCCACTCCTGTGTGGACGGCCCAGCGGCATTGACACTGATCAAGTAATAAGCAATGGACAGATTGAAAGACGTGAGTTGTTATTGGTTCCTGATGGTGCCCATCAGACGTTGTGTCGTTGTGTGGCGCGTTTGATCTCCGGGGGCGGTGCTCCAGATCGCTGAGATCCCTGTGATCCCACGGGTGTCCGGTAAGGGATGGCGCCCAGGAGATCTAAACGAGCAATGGCTGGGTGAATTGAGCATATGACTAACTCCTGACAGAAATTGGCATCCTTGAAGCTCGACGCTGAGCAGTGGCAGGAGAAGGCGGACGAGCTTGCCGCCAAGATCAAGGAGATGGAGCAGGAGGCGCTTGAGAAGGACAACCAGATCCAGGCCTTGACGAGAAAGAACGAGACGTTGGAGGAGTCCGTCGACAAGTTGGAGGAGCAGGTTGCCGAGTTCAAGTCCGCTGCTGAGGAGTCGTCTTCGTTGAAGTCGCACAATGACAACTTCACCAAGAAGAACCTCCAGTTGGAGGAGGAGTTGGAGGCCTCGGATAAGAACCTGAAGGAGACCACTGAGAAGTTGCGCGAGACGGACTTGAAAGTGGAGCAGCTCGAGCGTAAGGTTGCCTCGTTGGAGTCTGAGCGTGAGGATGCTGACAAGAAGTACGAGGAGTTGCACGAGAAGTACTCTGCTGCAAAGGCCGAGTTGGACGAGATCTCTGCACAGTTGGAGGCTATCTAACTCGCTGGAGACGACCACGCCAGTTTAGCTTTATTTAACAAGCGTACATTTGCTTTGATGTTGGTAGCACTTGCTCTAGCACTGTGGCCTACAAACTGCACATCAACACCGGAGGAGATTGCTATATAGTGCCAATTCTTCCTCTTAATATTGAATGGTTATACTTGAGTGACAGTAGTACTAGTGGTCCGCAGTAATACTAGAAGTATTAGCATTAGTTTAGTATTAGTATGTGAACTGAGAAGTGCTCAGATATACACGCCTATGTACATCTCAGCACTAACAAAGAAAGCTTCGTTTCGCGAAAAGTTGAAGAAAGTGCGCGCCCTTTTGGCGTTGTTTGGACTTTGTCTTCCATCAACACCAACAAGGAGCCACCCAGCAACCATCAGCGGCTGCTACCACGGGGTCCAATGGGCGACAATTACTGGCTGAGCGACCAGCTCAAGAACGACGACGGGTTCAACAACCCGAGCAACGACGACCAGCTGATGTCGTCGTTCCTCAACTACATGGACAGCGATAACACTGTGAACACCGGCGGCAATGGCAACAATGGCAACAACAGCAACAACAACAGCATCAGCAACGGCGGTAACGGTATCGGCAATGGCAACAATGGTGCTGGTCTTGACATCGGGATGATGGGCTCGAACGGGTTGCAAGGACAGGGTCACGGCGGCTCCTTTGACATGGGCATCAGTCCAGCTGCTATTCTTCAACAGAGCCAGCAACAGCACCAGAACCACTTCCAGCAGCAGGGGGAACAGCAACAGCAGCAACAGCCACAGCATTCTCCAGTTTCAAGCAATCTGAGAGCCAGCGACGCCAATGATCTGATACAAAGTCTGCTGAGTGATAGAGGCGGCAATACAAACAACCAGATGTTCCAGCAGCAGCAGCAGCCACAGCAGAACCAGGGTTTCCCACCGAACGTGTTCTCTCCAAACACATCGAGCCAGACAATACCGCCGCAGATATACCAACAGCAACAGCAACAGCCGCAACCACCACCACAGCAGCCACCACCTCCACAACAACCTGCTCAGCAGACCATGCAACAGATGAACCCAAACATGACCATGAATAAGGCTGCAATGATTGCAGCTCTTCAGCAACGGACGAACCAGAACAGACTCCAGCAGCAGCAGATGCTCCAACAACAGTTCCTCCAACAGCAACAACAGCAGCAGCAGCAGCAGCAGCAGCAGCATCAACAACAACAACCACAGCCACAGCAGCCGCAACAGCAGTCAAACCAACAGAGGCAATCTCCAAGCTTGGCGAACCAGACCGTTGCCAACCAACAACAGCAAGCATTCCAACAGTTCCAACAGCAGCAGGCACTGAGACTTCAACAACTGCAATTGCAACAGCAGAGACAGAGACAAAGGCAGCAGCAGCAGCAGCAGCAACAACAACAACAGCAACAGCAGCAGCAGCAACCTCAACCACAGTCTCAGCCTCAATTCCAACCACCACAACCGCAGCAGCAGCCACAACCACTTCATCAGTCAAATATTCCTGCAAAGCCGGATCCCGTATCGAACTCTCCAGTTGTTCCGAACCAATACAGCATGCCTTACGGTAACGTACAGCGGAACGAGCCACAGAGAAGCCAGGAATCTGCTCCTCCTACACCAGCGGTGCAGAACCGTTCGCCAGCAATGCAATCACAAGGAGCTACTGCCAACATGACGCCTGAGCAAATACAGCAAAGAAAGGCCCAACAGCAGACCAATGCGATGCAGATTGAGCTCTTCATGAAGACGTTGACCGAATTCATGAACAAGAGAGGTACACCGTTGACCAGTATACCAGTTGTGGCGGGCAAGAAGATGCATCCATTCTTCCTCTATGCTCTTGTGGCAAGACTCGGTGGATCTGGAAATGTTGCAAGACAGAACCAATGGGGGCTGGTTGCTCAGAAACTTGGTGTTCCAACAGAGAACTTGAGAGAATTGACACAGGTGTACGTTGAGTACCTTTTCCCCTTTGAGCAATATGCTAGCACTCCAGAAGGCCAGAGAGACCTCCAGATGAAGAGACAGGCCTTGCAGAGACAACAGATGGAGTTGATGAAACAGCGCCAGGCACCACAGCCGAGCCAGTCTAATGTTGGCACACCACAGCTTCAACAGCAGCATCAACCACCACCACAGTCCCAGGGCCAGCTGCCTACACCAGGAACATCACAGCCTTCCCTTCTTCAGCAACATCAGCAACAGCAGCAGCAACAGCAACAGATTCACCAACAACAACAGCAGCAGCAACAACACCAGTCACCTCCACAGGGGAGCGGACCACCAACGCCTGCTCAACAACCACAGTTCCAGATGGGAGGCAGAAGAAGCCATGTCTCCTCTCCTGCAACACACTCACAAGGATCTACGCATCGTCATAGCTCACGCAAGGGTTCATCTCATGGATCACCACTTGTGCAGACTCAACATGTCAGTCCTCTGGTACAGCCTCGTTCCGCAGAACCACAGCCTTCGAGACAAGCACCAAGCGTTGTGAAGAACTACATCCCGGAGCAGAGACTTATCGAGCTCCATGGTGGATATGACGTTAAGTCATTATCGCAGGTTGGTGAGCAGATTGATACTGCGAAGCCGATCTTTTTGTTTGCGCCTGAGTTGGGAGCGCTCAACATCCATGCGTTGACGATGAGTTTGGAATCTGATATCATATCTGAAGTCAACACTGCTTTGAACACGATTCTGGTTGCATCGGCGGATAACAACTTGATTATCCCACTTAATGACTGTCCGGAGTTCCTAGATGCGTTGGCCAGTTTGGGACAGAGAGTGTTGCAACAGTTGTTGGAAGGCACGAACCCAAGATCGGAGATTGGTGTTGAGGAGGTTGATCTAGAGGCAGTGGAAACATGGGCCCCAACTCGTATTGATGATGTCTTTAAGAAGTTTGTGAATGAAGAGGAAGACTATGAGGAGGTTGAGATGAAGGTTGACTCTCTGAGTGGGAAGCCTCTTGACGTTGCATCGACAACAGAAGCAACACCTGATGTGATGAATGTTGACGAGGACGAGTCAGATGGCAGTAGGGAGAAGAGCGAAGAGGTGACACAAGCTCCAGTTGACTTTGAAATTCCAGAAAACTTCCACATCCCGTCATACTTTGAGATGTTAATCGCTGTTCGCACAGAGGCAGAACATCCATTCAGTTCCATCCATACCAGAACAGCAGAGGACAAGCAGGTGTTACTCATTGACCAGCTCACTACTATATCGATGATTTTCAGAAACATTTCATTTATGGAGTACAATCCTAATGCTCTTGCCATGAATGATCTCTTCAAGGACTTCTTGTTCAAGTTGGTGTTCAGCGTTGCAAGCTGTGGTGATAGATTCTTCTTCACGAGAAGAAGATTGGGGTTCCTCAAGGACTCATTGATCATTCTCATGAACATTTCACACTTGTTGGAGTTGAGATCGTATGATGAGGCATTGACGATCCTGGTTTTGATTCTTGCATTTGGTGGTGATGAACCACAGGACAAGCACTTGTTGATTCCAGATTATATTCCAGCTGCTCACAAGTACCAGTGTCATGGTATTGACGTGCTTGCCAAACTCATTGCTCGCGATCCACCAAACAAGACGTTCTTCCAAGGTGTGTTGACTGGTGTTTATGACCCTGCGACACCACCTGAAGTTGTTGAACATAACAGAAGATTGGTTGACCTATACGTTGGCAAGAAGGACGAAGGGGAGCTACTTACAAGCGTTTTCAAGTATCTTATGTCCATTATCCCATTGAACCAACTTGCACTTCAACCTCTGTTACAGGAAAGGGATGCTGCCATCTTGCAGTCGTTACTGGCTTCAGTTCTGATTGCTGAAATTGTTCCAACGGAGGTGACCCAGGGAAACCTTGCCTTGAATTGGTTGACGAGTGCCGAGTCTATTGGTAATGGATTGACGAGACTTGCCCTTTTGCTAGCTGCATACTCAGCCAAGCCTAATGAGAATGAGACGTTGAAACTGATCTCCACGAGAGCTTTAGCAGTTGTGAACATTCTCATTGGGAAGGCAGTGGCTACTGCTGAATTCCAAGAACGCGAGAATGATCTTAAGATGCTCGAAAAGGCAAAGATCCACCTTCCAAGTGATGCAATCTTGGGTTCGTTGTTGAGCCCTATTGACGTTGTGATCATTAATGAGATGCTGACGCTATCCGGATACTTGAAGAGGATCAACAAGGCAATGATTGCTTGAAGTTATTGTATTATTAAAAGAGAAAGAAAAAACATTCACTGTTACTCTTTGTAGTTTGTACTAAGATAGTCATAGATCCTATCACCAAGGTCTTGGCCAACCAATGCAGAGAGCTCCTTCCTTGACATATCCATGAGTTTATTAACGTCCTTGATCTTGCGCATGATAGAGTAGTAATCGATGTTAGTGATACCGGGTATATTCTCCAACAGTGTAACTATATTGTTTGTCAACAAGACATTCTGTCTCTGTTTCTCCTCATCCAATCCGGCATTAACAGCCTTGACAATATCAGGTTCCTCTCTTGCTGCTTTAAGCTCCATCATGAGTTCTGCAGTTTGGTATGGTGAAGAGCTCCATATGATTTTCATCTTTGGGAATCTCATCACCAATGCAGTGATATCCTTTTGAATGTCCTCTTGCATTTTGCTTGATGCAACCGTAGATTGTGCCTTGATGGAAGATGGTCTTGATCGAGCAATGGCAAATGGTTCCAATGAAAAAGATTGATTGTTATCAAACTCGATCAACAATGTCGGGATCTCATAGTATTTACACATTCTCTTACACTGTTCGTACAATCTCCCACTTTTAAAACTGGCCAAAAGATCAGGGATCGACTTACGTTCGACGCATATCAAGGGAGTGAGGATGTAGTCCCCAACTGTGAGTGTACATGGGACAACTTTGAGACCGATTCTGTAAAGCAATCCAGGAAGTGGTGCACCGAATTCTCTAGCGTCAACGATAACCCTGGATTCCATTGTTGGGTCACGGAAATTAGCACCACCTGCTATTCTCGTGTTCATGATTTGTGATTTGCGAATGTGGAATTTGTTAAAGTCCTCTTCTGCTTCAAAATGGGATGCAAGGTTGGCTTTCTCACGGATGAGTTTTGTGAATGAATCTTTTTCCTTTCTAATCGCTGTGAGGTGATGTTGTTCCTCCACGGAATCAGAGTAATACATGAAGAAAACACGTGCTGGACTCTCCTTGTGGATGGATTGGTAGACCTCAACACGTCTGATGAATGCTAGATCTGGTTCATACATGATGATGAAAGAGGGCATGTGTTCGTGGAGGACAATATCATCTGTTTTGTCACTGTATGCTTCAATGATAACTTGTGATTCTCTTTCAACGTATTCGTAAATGTGATCCGTAAATTCATCCAAAGGTTCTCTTTCATATTCATCATCGTGCAATTCCAATTCCATCAATTCAATCTCAATCTCATCTTTTTTCAATTTAGATTCGATATCATCTCCAGCCACGGGGGCAGAATGTAGTCGACTCACAGCAGCGACTGCTGCTCCACCACGAGTTCTTCTTCTCTTTGTAGTGATTGGTGCTTTTGCAAATGCCCTTGAGATATCTAGTTCTTGAGCATCTGTTGCCGCTTCCTTGATACTCGACGTGACTTTTGTCTTGATATCCTTTGCATCCATATAATCTTGTAGTTTCTCCACCATCATTTTTCTTGCCGAGTACTTTGACTCACCGTCTGGTGTTTCCTTCATGGAGTGTATGAAGTTAGCAATACGACGTTTAACCACCTCATTTGAACACATGATCAACACTGGACCTGTCCTTGTTGGGTCGTGTGCTCTTTCCAATGCCACGTCTTCAAGCAGTATAGCCAACTGTTCCCATTTTGGTGGTTCTTCCAAAGTGTACTCGTCCGCATAAACTCTTTTACGTGCATATGAGATAACCTGTTGTGATTCTTCCACCATGAGCCATGGTGATTCCGTGTTTCTCTTGTCGATGGATGGTCTATTAGCTTCTAGAACGAGCTGTACCATCTCATAGAAATCAACACAGTCGTATGATATCAGGCACTTAAGCATATCTCTTAGCAGTTTGATGTCCTTGACGAGCTGTTTGGTGTCATAAGAGACCCTATGCCATTGTGGGTCAAGAACTGCGTGTATACCTTGTACAAACCTCGTGTCGAGTGCATTATCAAATGAAAAGTAGTCTGAAGATGCGATGATGGGTGTTTTCCTTTTTAATTCTTCGATGCATTTCTTTAAACAAGCCAGTATACCTGTTTGGATCTGCTTCATTGCACGCGTCATGGCGACTTTGACCTCCGTGACTGGTGATTCCTTATTAGCAAGGCTTCTCGAGACGTCAATGTGGAATCTCGGCCATAGCAGTACTTTGTTGAGTCTTAGATCTTTCATTCGTCTATGCAATGCGTCTATCCCCGTTGTGAAAGATCCAGGGGAGTCTGAGAGTGCCTTGATGAACCCCCATTTGTTCCCATGGCGATACATGTGTGCCACAAAGCTTTCGTTGCTCGTATCCGAGACCTTATCAGCGTGTAGTACAACAAGTCCAGTGATTGTTCCTGGACTTACAATGGCAGATAGAAGGTCGACCATGACGATACGTGCGTTGATGCTGAGGGCGCCGCCGTTCAAATAAAGCGCACGTCTCTTGTCTGGTGTGTACTGTTCACCTTTCACCACTAAAAAGTTTTCCTCTTCACGTCCAGAGACCCATCGTAGTTCAGCAGCTTCATCACTCAGTTTCTCGTTATCATCGTCAGTGGCGTTCAACAGGAGAACAAGACCACGCTTTTGCACGCCGTTGACCTCAGCTGGGGCGCTGAGTGCGTGTAAGAGATTAGCAGCAATGGACTCGAGTCCCAGTCCTCTTCCCAGCACCAGCAGGGCATCGTCAGCAGCGATGAGGTCCTCGAGGATGAGCTGCTGGAAGCGCAGTGGCAGCGTCAGCGAGACGTCGACGCGTGGGATCTCCTCTGGCCTCGAGTCTTCTTCTTCTTGCTGTGGGATCAGTGGGTAGGCCTGTTCCTCATCATCATCATTATCCAAGTTCAGCACAACCTCGTCGTCATCAGCCACAAAGAGCGACGTCATTTGCCTTCAATTGGTTAACAGATTCGCTAATAGACTGGCTAATAGATTGGTGTTGTTGTGGTGGCGCGCATATCTTCAACACCAACAAAGCGGAACAAATAAAGGATCCAGAGGTCTTCCCACTTGATAAGCAACACCGACCAAGAAGGAAGGGAAATATGATATATCTGAGTGCAAACATCACCACAAGGCCACAGGAGCTCACTTTTGGCGCTGATCCAAAGTCCCAGAGAGCCAGGGCCGGGCTACGCGTCGCGTACTCTGCTGACGCGTCGCAGGTTGAACGGGAGACGCTCTTCCAGATTCTCTTTGTGGAGAACGTCTCCCAGAGCGTGAGCACACAGCTGGACGAGCTACAGGCGACTGTTGACCTGGAGGGAGTCGGCGCTGACAGGCTGCGCTATGGAAACCAGCGAGTCGTACGGCAGGTGAACGTCGATGCTGATGACAACGGGAATGCCCAGCAAAACACGGTGAACAATGCCTCTTCTACTTTTAAACTGACGCTCCAGGACTCCCAGGGAAACACTGCGTACGCCATAGAGCTCGAGAAGCTGTCGTTCCTGAGCACACGCAACTTCGGCTCAGGGCTACCGATCCAACTGGGATCCAAGCTGCTCGTCAAGCCCGGGACGAGGCTCTTCCGTGGAGTTCTGCTGCTGACGAAGGACAAGACCGAGTTTCTTGGTGGGATTGTGCCAGAGTGGAACCAGGAGTTGCACCAAAGGCACATGGCCTACCTCAAGGCCAGGCTGTTGCAAGAAGAAATCTAACTATTAGCACTAGTACTACTGCTAGTACTAGTACTACTGCTAGTGCTAATACAAAGCTACAATAAACTCGGTATTGTGTTTATAATTGCATTACCATCGACCAATAAACTATACCGTCTTTGCCAGCTCTATCACCTTCTGGTCAAACAGGTCGATCCTGATCGGCATGTCCACCTCGTAGAAAGGGTTCTTCATCACGTAGTCCGAGTACAAGGAGTACACCCTCCTCAGCACGCTCTCAGCAGCCTCGGCAGCCCTGTTCAAGTCACCATTGGGCCCCGTTGGCGGTGTCGTCAGCAGCAGGAACTTGATCCCCGTCAGCGTCTGGAAGACGTACGCGCTGAACCGGTCCGTCTCGACACTTCTCAACCCAGATGTGTTTGCAGTGCGCACCAGGCCTTGCCTCTGCTGTGTCGTCACTTGCAATGCCGTTGGTGTCAGCCTCGATGCTATGGCAAAGACACCGTGTATTGTGCCGGCAAGAATGAGCGCATCGTTCGAGCTGATGCGGGCGAGCCCAGGCTGGAGGTCGTGGTGGTACACAAGCCCGCCGGCACGGTTGATGATATAAAGAGAGTAGATCATGCCTGGCTCTTTAGCTCTTGATAGTTCATTATAGATCATTATAGAAGATGGCTGTAAAGTGTTGATCTTTGTGTCATATCCGAGGGTGAAAGAGAGGGATATCCGAGGGCATCATAAAGAAGTTGACGAAACCTCTTTGCTCTTTACATCTCTTTCCCGTTGAATTGTTCTGTTATTCTGCCTTGAACTATCATATTTATAGCACCGAGCAATGGCAACAATCAAGGACAAAATCAACAGTCTCAGCGACGACGAGGTCTTTCTCTCGCTCGAGTTCTTCCCTCCAAAGACGGAGACGGTGAGTACTATCACCATTACTACCAGTGCTGAACTAACATTATACAGGGTGTGAACAACCTGCTGGCACGTATGGGGCGTATGTCTGCCCTCAACCCGCTCTTTGTCACGATCACATGGGGTGCTGGTGGGTCGACGGCGGAGAAGTCGCTTTCGTTGGTGCAGACTGCTGCTAAAGAGATGGAGTTGACAACTTGTATGCATTTGACTTGTACGAATATCGACAAGAGCATCATTGACCATGCCTTGGCAAAGGCTAAAGAAGCTGGTGTTAGAAACATCCTGGCACTAAGAGGTGACCCGCCACGTGGAGAAGAGTATTTCGTGCCGAACGCTGCTGACTTCCAACACGCTGTCGACCTCGTGAGATACATCAAGAAGGAGTATGGTGATTGGTTCTGCATTGGTGTTGCTGCTTATCCAGAGGGACACTGCGAAGGTGCTGATTGCTCAGGACAATCTGTGGAGAATGACTTGCCTTATTTGAAAGAGAAGATCGATGCCGGTGCAGACTTCATCATCACACAGTTGTTCTATGACGTTGAGAAGTTTATCCATTTCGAAAAACTCGTCAGAGAAAGAGTCTCAGATACAATCCCAGTTATCCCAGGGTTGATGCCCATCAACACTTACCAGCTTTTCCACCGTGCTGCAAAGCTCTCTCATGCATCCATCCCAGACTCAATCCTCGCTAGATTCCCCGAGGCGATCCAGTGTGATGACGATAAAGTCAAGTCGATCGGTGTTGAGATCATCAGAGAGATAATCCATCAGTTGTACTCACGCACAAACGGAAGAATCAGAGGGTTCCATTTCTACACATTAAACTTGGAAAAGGCTATTGCACAAATCGTCGAGACTTCTTCTTTACTCAACAGAGTCATTGAAGATAGCAGTGCCATGGCCAGAGACGCTTCACACACTTCCAACACAGTGCTTGTTGACACCGAGGAGTTCAAGCTCTCACCACCTTCTAAAAAGGAAATCGTCGCCATCTCCTCCGGAGAGGGAACGTTGGGTAAAGGTGCCACATGGGATGATTTCCCCAATGGTCGTTTCGGTGACTCTAGATCTCCAGCTTATGGTGAGATTGACGGGTATGGTCCATCTCTCAAGATTGCTAACAAGAGAGCTTACGAGCTATGGGGGTACCCTGTTGATCCTGCCGATATCTCCAAGATCTTCATTGACTATCTCTCTGGAACCATTGATGCCCTGCCTTGGTCTGAACTTGGGCTAAGCCCTGAGACTGCCATGATCCAAGAAGAGCTCATCGCATTGAACAAGAAGGGTCTGTTCTCGCTTGCGTCACAACCAGCATGTGACGGTGCAAAGAGTGATGATAAGATCTTTGGATGGGGGCCAAAGGGAGGATACGTTTATCAAAAGGCATTTGTCGAACTGTTTGTTCCACAACAAGGCTGGGATGCACTTAGAAACAAGTTGGACAACTCCAAGGATGTAAGCTATTACGTTGGTGACTCGCATGGAAGCTTTGCCACGTCAGTCGGCGCACAATCATCAAATGCCGTCACTTGGGGTGTCTTCCCAGATAGAGAGATCTTACAAACGACAATCATTGAAGAAGAGTCTTTCAAAGCGTGGAGAGACGAGGCATTCTCCATTTGGTTGGAGTGGAGTAAGCTTTACAAGAAGAACTCTGCCACTAACAAGTTGCTAGAAGGTATTCATGGCTCCTACTACCTCGTCTCCATTGTATACCACGATTTCAGAAACGAGTCTGGTCTTTGGGATTTGCTCTTGGATTAAGATTACAGTTTTTTTATATAAATTGCCATGTCTTCATAAATATTTGTACACTCATTGTGCTGTGCACTGTGGTATCTCTTCCATTTCTACTTCATCTTCTTCAGCTTGACGTTTACGTTTCTTCTTTGGTGCGTGTTTCACTGGATCGTACTCGCTCAACACCATCTCTGTAGGCTCCACACCGGAAGGTATATCTAATACTGGTCTTTCCGGAAGAGATTTTTCCAATGATTCAAACATCTCTTTGGTCATATCTGTTGGTTTCGGGAATTCAACATCGAACTGGACGATTAGATCTCCAAATGTTTGCGTCCCCTTGATAGGCATACCGTATCCTGCAACAATCTTTAATGCGTTTGGAGTTATAATCTCACCACGCACAATGTCGACTTTGACCCATTGTCCATTGAAGTGCTGGATCGGGAATGGGCCACCGGCAAGAGCAGTCAATAGGTCAATCTTGACCCGTGTGTACAAGTTCGAACCTCTTCTCTCAAATGTTGGATGCTTGAGCTCTTCTATTGTTATCACAACGTCACCTGGGATGATCCCGATATCCTGGTCGGCCTCTCCTTTGAAGACAATCGTGTCTCCACGGCTCGAACCAGGTGTCACGTAAACTTTAAGGATCTTGCGTTCTTGTATCGTTTTAGCACCATGACACGTCTTGCAGTACTCTCCAATGAATTCACCAGCACCACGACACTGCCGACACGTCGATTCGACGCGTTGTATCATTGGACCAACTTGTCTCTGCATCGTGACGCGTCCACGGCCACGACACTGAGGACACACCGAGACGTTCTTCCCACCTTTAGCACCACAATCTCGACACAAGACCGTTCTCGGGAGTGCCAACTTTGTAGCCTTCCCGGTATATAGCTCCTCCAAAGTACACCTTAGCACATGTTTGATATCTGGCCCAACACGCACCTGTCTTGCGGATTTCTTCTGCGTAAAGAAAGAGTCTCCAAAGAACTGTGCAAAGAGGTCCGTCTTCATCGAGAAGGCATTCTTTTGAGGTGGCGCAGTGGCAACACCGTTAAGCCCGTCTTCACCGTACTGGTCGTACACACGTCTCTTTTGCACGTCGCTCAACACTTCATAGGCCCTCGTGATTCTTTGAAACATCTCAGTCGACTCCTGCGAGTGCCCGTTCTTGTCCGGGTGCCACTTGAGCGCCATCACCCTGTAGGCCTTCTTGATCTCAGCTGGAGCGGCCGTGCACTCGACACCAAGCACCTTGTACAAAGCCTCGTCCCTCACCATTTTGTATTGTTTTCTTTCTTGAATGTAGTCCTCCTTCCTCCCCGTTTGTCCCTATTAAATCAAGAGAGACTTCCCATAAAAGCAACGTCTTCTGACTCTACAGTAATATCAACAAGCCGTTGTCTGCTTTTAAGAGATCAACAGAAAAGAAAAGAAAAGAAAAGGCCGGCTTCTGGGATTATATAGAGGCACCGGCGAGTGCGCGTACCGGCAACCGCAGAATGTTCCACAAAGTTCCACAGCGCATTTTTGGCGAAAACGGGTAGATTTCGCTAAAATGGCACGGTTGGGGCCGCAATCAGTGCAAGACCCGATCCGCCAGCCGTGCCAATTCTATACTAATCGGGTAATTGCCGCATTCGGGTGTTTTAATTTATCATCACCCGGACACCACTTGTTAAGAGCACATTTGTACACCCGGACACCTTCAAAAGTCGTTGATGACGCCGATGAGCTCCGGGCTTTAGCTCTCTCTCATAGTTATCCCTCTTGACAGCTCTTGTGCTACTGCAATTAGGAGCTAATGACTTCTCCGTTGATACTGCTGAACTCGCACAGCCCAGATCTCTATGATCTTGCGCTCAAAGTGGACCACACAAGCGCAAACTTCACCGGGACACTCGTTGTGTCTCTCTCGAAAGCGTCCCACACACCACCAGTAGACCACACTGATTCTTTTACCTACCGTCTGCATGCCTTTGAACTGGTGGTCCTCTCTGCTGTTTTCAAAGCCGGTGATGACTCATACAAGGCCCACGTTTCCTATGACAAACCTGCTGAACAAGTTGTGTTGACGGTCAAGACAGCTTCCAGCCTATACAACGAACCAAATCTGTCGCTAGAGATCAAGTACATTGGGAAAATACACCCAATCAAGACTTTCAGAGACGTTACCAGAGGTATATTCAAGACCAATTACATGGACGATAGACTCAACCAGGCGACGAACTACATCATCAGCACGCATTGTCAAACCTCATATGCGAGATGCATCTTGCCTTGTGTTGATGAACCATCTTCGAAATCTCAATACAAACTCTCGATCCAGACCCATTCAAAGTTTAAAGTGCTTGCCAACACTAGTCCAATCTCCAAAGAACTCGACCAAGACCTCCAATTGCAAACTATAACTTTTAAACAAACTCCAATCATGGCATCTTCACTCTTTGCATTCGTCATTGGTGACATGGACTTCATCGAGGCAACGGTTCAATTACAACAAGGTGCCGTCCCAATCAGAGTATACACAACCATTGGGGCCATCAATGGTGCTGCATATGCTCTTGACATTGCATCCAAATGTCTCCCTTGTATTGAACAGTTGTTGCAACCAGCAACGTATCCTTTGGACAAACTTGACATCGTTGCCCTCCCATTCCTCTCAGATGGCGCAATGGAGAACTATGGTCTCATCACGGTACAATCCACACATATGCTAACCGAGTCCCTTGCAAACAGACAGGCAACTCAAAGCATCAGACAACTCGTTGCTCACGAGATCACTCATCATTGGGTCGGTAATAACGTCTCCTTTGACGAATGGGATCACATGTGGCTCAACGAGGCATTTGCAACTTGGTTCGCATATTATGCATTGTACAAACTCGACTTGGATACATTGGATTCAGAGATCTGGATCAATCAGGCAGATCAAGAACTTGAGAAGTTATTGACTGAAAACGCACATGTCGATGCAAGACCTGTCATTACCAAACCAGAGAAGGAGGTAAAGGCAACACATGACGCATTCCAGGTAAACTCTTACCAAAAGGGTATTCAATTCTTGAGAATGTTGGCCTCAACGTTTGAATCTGCAGATTTCAACGACGATACACCAGAGTTCATCAAGTGCATTGGGGAATTTGTCAATGAGAACAAGACAAAGTCGATCAAACCAACAGACTTGTGGAAGTTTTTACATGAACATTCCAAATTAGACTTATTAGGATTTGCCCATTCATGGTTGAGATTGCCTGGGTTCCCAATAGTCTCTGTGTCTCTCAATGACGAGGGCAAAATCGTGCTTGAACAGCATCGTTATCTGGAGGGAACAACACTGGAGAAGGAAAACCTTGAAGACGTCCCCTTCCACATCCCACTGGCCATCAAACTTAGCGATGGATCTGTCGTTAACAGAATCTTCAACGATAGAAGACTTGTCCTGGAGGAGATCAAGAAGGAGGAGTTTGTCAAGATTAACACAAACAGAATTGGGATATACAGAGTCGACTACCAAGACTTGCAGTTTGTTGATAACATTGTTGCAAACTTTGAGAAACTGTCAGCTTTGGACATCATTGGTCTATTGCACGATTTGACTACTTTGAACGGTCATGAATTCATGAGCTCTGAGACTGTCATCATTAGCATTATCAAGATCTCTGAAAAGCTCATCACACAGGATAAACTTGACTTTAGAGTACTGAAATATGCATTGAATGCCTTAGAGGTGATTGAGAATGCTTACAAGCTTTTTGCTCCAAAGGAGCAATACACGAAGTATTCCTCTTGGCTTATCAAGTTGAACAGCAAATTATTCCAAAGACTCAACTGGACAGAGGATTACAACCAATACTCCTTCTCCGAACTTGAATGCCGCAGATCCATTCTGACGATTGGTCTTCAAACACCTGAAGTTGCCAAAATTGGTGAAAAATTGTTCAAGCAACTTCTACACGGTCCACCACGTTCTGTTCCTGAACCACTACTTCATCCATCACTTGCAAGTGTATCTTACAAGGCCAACCAGAACACGTGGAAGAAGATCCTTGAGCTCGTCAAACAACCAGGTGCGACAGTTAACCATATCTTTGGCGGATCTGCAAACGAAATCCAACATGCTGCTATTAGATCATTAGGATATTCCAAAGATCCAGCTATCGTTAAGCGTGTTTTGAACTTTGTAACTACAAACATCGACTCTACACTTGTTGAACTTGCGCTTGTTGGATTGCTTTATAACAATGATTCCAATAAGGAAGTCTTGTGGGATTGGTTCAAGTTGAACTATGATCAATGGGCTTCAAGATCCACAAGAGCCGGTTCACAGTATTCTGCAAACTTGGCAAAGACATTGAAGAGCATCACTGTAATTGTTCTTTCAAGCATGACAAGTGAAGGTGACATTGCGAAAGTGGAGAAGTTTGCCAAGGAGAAATCGGCCAAGTTGCCAAAACATGGATTGGAGGAAGCTGTGGAAGAGGTCAAGTATGGACGTGAAGAGAAGCTGAGAATCACATCTTCTATTGAAAAGGTGGTTCAGTATCTTTAGACTTGTATATATAATTGCATATTCGAAACTACTTATCAAGATATCATTATACGTAACATCATACTTATAAACAACAAGAGATCAATCGTTTACAAGTGCTTCATATTGGAACTGGTTAATCAGAATGCAGAAGCAGCAGATGTCACTTCCACCATCAACTGCTCCAAAGAATCCAACACCAACTGTCTCGACAGTGATCTCTCTGAGGAAACAATACTCTCCTTTGAACCTTTTGAAATCATATGTGGGTTCCTTTTTGAAGAACCGGAACCAGAACCAGACCCAGAGCCAGAGCCGGAACTGTCAAATCTCTCCACTGATAAACCAGATCCAATCTTTGGAGGTGGCTCAAACATCGGTGGTGTACAATGCTCAATAGACTCCGCTTGCTCTGGGAGTTGGTCAGTCTCTGGTGAAGATTTGTAAAAATTGGGGAACTCTGTCTGTTCGTGCAATATCTCCTTGATGAAGAAACCAGTGTCCACTGAACTTGGCATACTATCATTTCTCGGGCGTGTTTTAGGTTGGTCTTGACCAATCTGATCCAGGTATTCTTGACTGGTATGTGTCAATCTCCATTTGATTCTCGCTGCAATGACTCTCCGTAAGTACAAGTTCCAGACTGCTTCAAGTTTTTCATCGTTGAATCTGATCGGTAAGGACTTTGTCCTTATTAATGCTGGTTTCTCTGTTATGGGGAAAGTGTCATAACGTTGGAAATCTGGGCGAATAATCCTGTAACGTGAAAGCAACTCTTCTGGGTTTGTGATCCCTTTGGAATCAATATATGTAGCATGATTACCGAGCTTAACCAGTTCATCGGCAAGAACTTTCTCGGCATCAGCAATCACCACTGAGTTTCTTGAGGGTGTTGGGTCTGGTGTGTAGAGAATGAATGTGTTATTTGAGTCGAGCGTTATGACCTTGATGGTTTCTCTTGGCTCAGCATATGGCTTCAAAAGATCTCTTCTCTTGAAAGAGTATGTCTTGACAAGCCTGTGACAACAAAGATCCTGATAAATAGATGAATCTTCTTCGATATACTTCATGCTGGATTCAAGCTCTGCACTATCTCTGAACTTGCCTCTTCTAGATCTGTGTCTCTTGGGGCCTCCAATAGGGTAGCCAACAGGGTAGAAGAACCTGCTTTTGCATTCTTTCTTACTGGTCATGTATCTTCTCTGCTGAACAAAGGAGCCATTCCTTGTCACCACAGGTGAGGGTACTATCGATGGTGCCCTTCCCTGTGTCGAGGCATCATCGTCTGCAGTAGGGTGTGAATGTCGTGGTGTATGTTTAATGGAGTGTTGATGTCGTAGATTCTCTTGTGATCTTCTCAGAGTACCTCTGTAAGGAGCCTCTTTAATAACTGGGCCTGCTGAGCTCGGGTATCGCCTGTGTGAGAGAACGTGGTCTCCAGTGTGGAAGACACTGGAGGATGTGTAAGTGGTGTCCCCGATGACGGTCATTTGAGGGGGGGCCTTCTATACTTTTCCTGTTGTTGTGTAATTTGGGTGTATGAGTATGGATCAATACGAATGAGCAAGCAAGAGGACCAAAAGATAACAGACTTCTTCCAAATAACACTGCTTTAAGATCGGATCATTAATGGCCGAGTACCCCTGAAGGAAAAAAAAATGGCTGGCGCTGGCTGATTTGCCTAATTCAGCATATCTCCGTGGGGAACTCCGATGATCACCGAAATTGCCGGGAGATTCGCGAATTATTTCATATAAAACGAGATCGCGAAAATCACAAAAATTTTGGCCTCATCGCACTGTTCAAATGGCTTTACAAGTTGAACAAATTGATCATTTCAGCTTTGTATCACTGTTTGTTTGTTTAAATAAGATGGCTATCAGGTTCTCTACACAGGCAAAGTCTGGTGCTGCCGTCAACAAGCTCTTGGACCTTGTTCTTCCCGGACACACGACCAGCAAGGCCAAGACATCATCATCATCATCACAGATTATCAACTCCGCACAGAAGAAGCAGAAGCCAGAGGAAGTACATCGCCAGAGAAAGAAGGAGAAACTTGCTCTGAGAAATGCAACAAAGAACCAGCGTTTGGAGCGTGCGAAAGTCGAGACTAAAGCTCGCTATGAGGTGCTCAAACAGCATTCTAAAGATGGTACACTCACACCCGAGGAGAAGAAGGAGTTGAAGAAGTTGGTAAAGAAGAACGTCACTAATGTTCAGAGTTGGAGGCTTGATAATGTCGAGGATCTAAAAGAAGTACAGAATGCGATTATCGATTTGAAAAAATCTGAGTACACAAGGGTAAAAAGAAGAGCTCCAAAGAGCAAGAAGGCCGAACTTGCTCAAATATACCAAAAACAGCAGACAAAGTTCCCTGGTCTCACACCCGGCTTGGCTCCTGTTGGAATGTCAGACTCAGAAGATTCAGAAGAGGATTGATATATATATTGTTACGAATAAACTCATGCATTCTGTGTATAAGTAGAGTCACTCTGCAGGACTAATGCCTAATTCAAAATACGCCTGTCTAGCATCAACTGCACCCTTTCTGACTTTTCTCTTCTTGTCATCCAGCACAGCAGTTAACACACTGATGATGTTCTTTTGGTATCCAATCAGTTTCTCCAATGGAATCACCATAGTCAGCGCATGGAGACAGTTGACTGCAACAAGACGCACTTCAGCATTGTTCAATCTGCCAGAATCAACTGAGCTTAACGAGAGCAAAGCTGGAATGATCGTTTGCAAATGCTTACCCAAAAGCTCTGACACTTCGCTCATCGATGCAAGAATCGTTTGTAAAGAGGCAAGACGCACATCTGAGTTTGGAAGTGATAACGATTGAAGCAACAAGGGGAAGAACAATGATAAATGAGGTGTAACGATCTCCTTCTTTGTATGTTTCAAAATGAGTGATAATGCAGTCAAATAGTTTGATTTGATAGTCATATCACTGGCTTCAGTAAATCTTTCCACAATCATTGGTGCCACAATTTCAAAGAACTTTTGTTTGTACAACAATCTCACATTATTGTTCATGATCTTCTTGTACTTCTCAAAGATTGGCATATCAATCACGATAATTTCTAGAGATTTTGTCACCAACGAACCAATCTTTTCATCGGATAACAATGTCACCAGCTTCTCAATGTACTCACCGTTTCTCTTATCAATCTTCATGATGAAACCTTTAGCCACCCAAGTAAAGACCTCAATCCTGACAAGAGAATCCAAAGGCATGTTTTCGTACTTCTTAGAGTCCAATGCCCACTTGTTCACCAATAAGGAGATTAATCTGAGGTACCCAATTTTGGTATACGTATCATCAAACTCAAAAGTCTCCACAGTATTGATCAACTTATCAATGAACTCATCAACATTTGCAAACTTTGCAGACTTATCAACACCAGCAACAATATTGGCCATGACATTCACGAGCTTGTTCGGTGCTTCAAAGATGTTGACAGAGGAACCAAAGCTGCGTAAGTACATGGAATCTTCCAACGGGACTCCAGTGAACAAAGCTTCAGTCTCGTTCAAAAGCTGTTGATGATGAGCTTTAGACGAATAAACAACAATGAGTTTGATGATTTCAGATGCAGATTCCATAATGGCATCATCTTGCATAGTACCCAATGACCCCAATAGCATTGATGTCAAAGTGGTGAATGATTTGGTCAAATGAGAGTCAGTGGAGAATTGCTGTTCTCTTTGTGATGAAATGATCATGTCCTTCAACGTGGAAACAATAAGGAAAGAGTACTGAACATTCTCTGGTTTCAAAGAAACAACCTCCAACTTGTTGATGAGTCTTATGAACATAAAGTCCAAGATAGCACGGTTGGTACAAGTGGCACTGAGGATTTGGAAAATCTTCTCCTTAGGTTTAGTCTCGCCATTAATCAGAATTGGTTCATCATCACTGTCAGGCAACAAGGAAAACAATGTTGGGAAAGTAACTTCTAAGAGCACACCTGAATCAATCTTTGAGATTTGTACCAACCCACCAATACACGAGTTGTAAACATACTCTGTATCATCAAACAAGACAGTCTCGGTCAAGTACTGTACAATCAAACTCAACTCAGAATCAGTAAGGAAATTGGACAACGTAGTTATCTTTGTCAACTCAGCCACTGCCAGTGTTCTCAAACTGACCTCCACTTTTGAAGACCCCATCAATGACCTACCCAGAACGATCAAGATTTCGTCTTTATACGTCATGAGTGCATTATCGTCATCCTTGACCTTTGGTGCATCATATGTACCAAACACTTCAGCATATGCGCTAGTGAATATTCCAATGTTATGAACAAGTGCTCTTTCCTTTGGCACGTTCAGATCCTTACTGTCTCTAAGAACTTGACCCAACACAGGCTGCACCACGATATTGAACGGTGCTTGTCCTGCTGATGCAATTGCACCAAAGATAGCACACGCCTGTTTCACTGATTTGCTCATCAAGTTTGGTTTCAACTCATCATGTATCGTCTTGAAAAACTTTGCAAAATACTCATCATTCTCAGATAACACCACTGCCATTGTCTTGAATGACTTCAGGACTAATGGGAATGTTCCATTCTCATCATCGACTTCATCACCATGCAAGACCTCGAACTTGAGTGCGTCCCATAGTTCGATCCAGTGTTCGTTGAGAGATTCAAGTCCATAGTTTTGAATGCAGAGTGTTATTGTCTCGATTGTGTCACGTTTGACAGTTGGTGATGTCGAAGTGAGTTTTTCAATCAAGTTTGGATATGCGTCCTTCGCAAACAATGGTGATGTGGCAATGGCCTCTCTGAGTGATGACTTCAAGACATCTGAAGTGATCTGGTATGGATCATCTTTTGGAGGCTTAAAGGAAATAGGGAAGTAACAGAATAGGATATCAAACATGTCATCTTCATGGCCCTTGATGTCTAATGTTGATGAGATGCGATGGTTCAGAGAGAAAGAGGTCAACAAGTTCCGAGGATCCTTTTCGCCAGATGCAATATGAATGAAGATCTTGAGATATAAAGAGGAAAGAATCGTCTTGATGTACTTGGTGTATTTGGTAAAGATCGTGTCCATGATCTGAAGGCCGTAGTACCTTGTCTTTGCGAGGTACTTTGTTGATTGGTACTTTTCCAAGGCTTGAAGCAATGGTTTCAGGTTTGAAGGAGAGTAGTTCTCCATATTCAGCAGCGAGCAAATACCAAACAGTGCCTCTTTCATCGACGAATCGTCCTCAAGCTTGGAAATGTAGAACCCATTGAGCACAGCGAGGTCGTTTGTGGAAAGAGCACCATCAGCAAGCTTACTAAGAGTAGCGGAAAGACATCCCGTAGCCTTTGGTCTCAGATGTTCATCCTCGGCCGTAAGGTAGTCACCAAGAGCCATCACTAAGTCCAGCAGTTTCAGCTTTTTCTGCTCGATATCTAAGTGTGTGGTTAGTAATCCGACTTCGATGATGGTAGTGATGACCAATGAAGTACTAAAGAGGAACGTACCTGTAGCAAGATTCTGAGCCACTTGGTCGGCCCTGGCGTCGTCGACTTCGACATTTGCCAAGTACTGGCTGATCTTCAGTCCCACGTCGCTCATAGAGTTGAATTAGAGCCAAATTGGCCGTTTCAGAGTAAAAAATCAGCGTCGAGTTGATCAAAAGTTGGTTATCAGAGACGATCAGCGTATTTGTGGTGTTGGGATGTTGGTTATGTAAGCAATTATGTAATGATTGATTATATAATGCATTACATAATAATACCCATATCCTTCTTTAATGCTTGATTTCTTCCAGCATTTTTCTCCATTCTGGGAATAAACATGCTGGTTATAGCTCAGTAAGAATCTTTATAGTATATATGTGACGGCTTCGTACTACCATCACTCGTATCTATCTGTAGATTACAACTAAGCACCTTGCAAACACACGCATACTTTTGAAACAATTAGACCCTCCTCCACAATTCGTTATCCCAAAGCTCTTGCTGATTGGAAACAGGTTCCAATATACATACCCCCTTAAACAATAATATCGGACTGTCATGTTCCTTGATTAGCCATCCCAATTCTTCTGCAATGAACATGCTCTCTGAAGCAATCTCGCAATACCCAGTGAGGCAAAGATATTGTAAACAACTGAACTGATTGCGCAAACGGAGAGAGGAAAATCGAACCACAAGTGGTGGATAACGGTTTCTCTCTTCCGTATTGGAAGGAAATCCAGAGCAAACAATTTTTAGCCTTGTCAATTGATGAAAGTAGGCGCTGGTCAGGACTCCATTCAAGTCCAAATCAAGTCCATGTGTATGGATATACATACCTCTGAGGAGCTCTCCTCGATTATTTCCCAACTGTGGAACGACTGCTCCCGACAGGAGAGTCTCAAAACTAAAGTTCTCAAGAGATGAGGTATCAATAAACCTGATTTGTGAAGACCATATGTCCGTTGGGTCTTGTAGATTGGTCTGCCTCCACACAAACTCCTCACATTGGTTAAGGTAAAGTTTCTTGACAATACAGTGATGACCCCCAGTAATATAAATGACTGAAAAATAGTGTGTAAACTCGAAATCAGATGACATGATGGTCTCGGTGCTTGATGGATGCACTGGTAGCGGTGTAGTACGTGTTCGGTTCTCTCCATCCACGTTGATCAAGCGGAAGACAGCGCCATGCATGTAACTTCGAGCGACTTTGTTTTCTTCTCCAACATGGATTTCACGTAATAGAGGAAACTCGTCATAGTAGT
>JAKTUJ010000059.1:0-26428 GCA_030556625.1 Petasospora euphorbiiphila | reverse complement strand
TCGGTTTTATTTTGTGTTTTTTTTTTTTTTTTTTTTTTTTTTTTTTTTTTTTTTTTTTTTTTTTTCTTTTCTGAGCCGTTTGTTGGCTCCTCTATAATCCATCTTTATCTCTACATTTGGCAATATTGTTGGAGTTTGGAGGTCAAGAGACTGTGATCACTGTCTTTTGCACCTTGATATTACAATAACTGCCCCCTTTTTGACTCCCAGTTGGAGAAGAGAGCACTGCATCAAAAGAAGGACAGACAACAACAACAACAACAACAAGAGAGAGATAGCAAGAATGTCCGTGGCAATGAACAAAGGTTCCAGCAAGGAGATGTACACAACACAGGAGACCACAGGTGCCTTGAAGAGCACAGTGGCGACGAAGGAAAGCCCTGGAGGACGTGAATTCCGCTTTGTAAATAACTCTCAGTCGTCGATGGTCAACCCACCTCGGACGAGGATGAAGCCTGCTTTCAAAGCACACGGGGTATCGTCCAACTTCCACACGTCACGGAGAAACCAGGACTCGCTGATCATTGAACAGACTTTTGACCCGCAATCAGCGCATTTTGTCAACAGTGAGAACGACATGACGGCAAAGTATGTGTTCCAGATGCAGTTGAAGAGGCCTCCTGGCAGACCGAGAAAGCGCCCTGTCGGCGAGCCGAAGCCCAAGAGACCACACGGACGTCCTAGAAAGATCCCAACAGCAGGAGAAGGAGCAAAGATATCAAAGAAACGTGTTGTTAAAGCGGCCGATGAGCGGACTGACAAGGAGAATGATTCTTCCTCGACGGATGCCGCTCCTACAGGCACAGAGACCGAGGCAAAGACCGAGTCAAAGACAGATGCAAAAGCAGATGCAAAAGCAGATGCAAATGAAGTAGTGGATACAGAGCTACTGAAGCTTTCCGAGAGTCAAACATCACTCCCAGTCAAACGTCGCCGTGGAAGACCAAGGAAGAACCGCACGCTGCCCAAGGAGGAACACGACGTGGCCACAAGCGTGGCAGCAGCTGCAGTGGCTGCACATCTGCTGCAAACCAACAACCCACAGCCAGAACCACAAGAGAAGTGAATGTTTTATCAGTTATTGTTAAGATGAATTTGTAGTGTAAACGAAATTATGAGCCCTGTCCTATAGATACGCGAATATTTCCCTTTTCGGACATCGTGGAGTGCGTGGGGGCGCTTTGTGTCTCAGTGGGTTTTCCTTCTTTTGCCTGTTGAAGAGGAATTGGGAGGCCATCAGCTCCAATTGAACGAGAGAAAGTTGTAATATGCTTCGCTACAGTGTCCGTATCCTTCACATCAGAGCGCTGTCAGCGCACGGAAGACGTGAGTTCTTTTGCTGGTCCCTTGTCCCCTCTCCAAGCCGTCCGTCTAATCTTCTTGAAGTTGCTTGAATAATGCGTGGGTGGTTGAGGTGAATTGGAAGTGTTACTAACAAGAGATAGATGCCTTCTCAACGGCAGCTGTGCTAAACAAGGCCGAGATCTTCAAGATGCCGGCGATGTCCCCGACGATGGAGAAAGGTGGTGTCACGTCATGGAAGTTCAAGGAAGGTGATTCGTTCAACTCGGGCGATGTGCTTCTAGAAGTCGAAACAGACAAGGCCCAGATTGACGTCGAGGCCCAGGATGACGGTGTCTTGGCCAAGATCCTCGTCCACGACGGTGCTAAGGACATCGACGTCGGTGTGCCAATTGCCATTATTGCAGAGCAAGGTGACGACTTGGCCACCCTCGAGATGCCCGACGTCAGCGCATCTGCTGCTCCAAAGAAGACAGAGGCTCCAGCTCCAAAGAAGGAGGAACCAAAGAAGGAAACTCCATCTCCATCTCCAGCTCCAGCCAAGCAGGCTGCCGGATCACCATCATCTGATGCTTCCGGTAAGGCTGACCCATCGCAGACGTTCTTCCCATCTGTTCTCTCTTTGCTCGAGGAGAATAACATCTCACGTGAGGACGCCCTACAAAAGATCCCTGCCACGGGTCCACAGGGACGTTTGCTCAAAGGTGATGTTCTAGCTTACTTGGGCAAGATCTCCAAGGATGCTACAAACTCCATCTCAAACTTTGTCAACTCTCATTCCAAACTTGACTTGTCCAACATTGAAAAGCATGCCATCCAAAAGGCTCCTGATGCCACAAAGTCCTCTGAAGAAACAAACAAGGCTGAAAAGCCAAAGAAGGTTGCTCCAGAGCCAATTACCAAGACATTCTCTCTTGAGTCCGTGCTCGAGTTGAAAGACAAGGCACCAGAACTTGGCATTAGATCTTTCTCTTTGCGTGAATACGTTGAAGGTGCTTCAAAGAGAGCGGAGCGTTACGCCTATCAGATTCATCCAAAGCAGAGTGATTACTACGATGCAGTCTTTGAAGAGCTTGTTGCTCCTCCACAAAACGTTGAAAGATTTACCATCAAATTGGACATCCCATCAACTGTTGCATCTCCTTCATTGAGCAAGTCAGACCCATTGGACTTTGTCGATGAGCTCTTGGGATCGTCTCCAGTCTCATCACCAAGATCTAACGAACTCAAAGTAACTGTTACTCTGAATCCAAAGGCATCCGACGCTAAGGAAAAGGCTGCCGATTACTTGAACAAGCTTGAACAATACTTGCAAGTTCAATAGAGCATTTGTTATTTAAGAGATATATATTCACATCTATGCAATGCAGTTATTCGAGACATTTTTGGTTAGTATACACAAGTGGGAACTTTTATATATTTTAGAAACGGAAGTAGCCTTGGTCCTCGAGGTACAAGACAACTTTTCTGATATCTGGCTCAATCATTGGAGTAGACTCCAAGCTGACCTGGACGTCAGCTGGCGACTCGGTTCCAACGGTAACAAGGTTGGCCAATGACTTGTAGTTTTCTGGAGTCGAAGTGTAGATGATAACACCAGCACCTGAGGCAACGAGCTCGTTAACCACAAAGAGAGATCCAGAAGGATCAGCACTGTTCAATAGAACAAAGTGACGTCCTCCAAACTGGTTCAAAGTGGCAAGCAAGGCATCAGCAAGAACCTTGTCGTTGACGGTAACGGCAAAACCTTGCTTTGGTCTAGGTGGATGTCTCTCTCTCAAGATCTTAACAACCTCTGGGTAAGAGAACCATGCTGGGATCTCGGAACCATCTCTCAATCTCTTTCTGAGAGATGTACCAGAAATGTTTGCAGTCTTAGTGCCCTCCTTAACGGTGTCAATTGGAGCGTATCTGTCTTCATCTGGCAAGTAAGTGACCATTCTGAATTCAACAACGGTGATTCCCAATTCATCCTTGAACTTGGTACAGAGCTCCTGAGCGTCGTATGGACCATAGAAGTCAACACCAGCGGAGTTAGCACCAGGACCAGCGTGGTCTCTTCCGACAATGAAATGAGTGGCACCATAGTTCTTTCTGATGAGTGCGTGCCACACTGCCTCTCTTGGACCACCCATTCTCATGGCCAATGGCAACAACGAGAGCTCTGCGGTTCCTGGAGGGTATTTCTTAATGATCTCCCTGTAGACTCTGACTCTGGTGTGGTGGTCAATGTCACCTGGCTTGGTCAAACCAACAACTGGCTGGATAAGAACATGTGCATCGTGGTCTCTGGCAGCTCTGACGGTAAGCTCTCTATGTGCTCTATGCATTGGGTTTCTGGTCTGGAAGGCCACAACACGGGACCAGCCACGCTTCACAAACTCCTCACGGAGCTCCTGTGGAGTCTTGCGAATACCAGAGTAGTCGTAGTGTACTGGGGAGCGAATGACCTCGAGGGAACCACCAATGTAGACGTCACCAGTCTGTTCGTTCAAGTACTTGACAGCTGGATGTTCTGGGTCACCACCAAACACCTTCTGCGCCTCATTCTGCTTATCTGGGGTGTAGATACTCTCCACAGTGAGGATGGCCAATGCATTACCGTACTCATCACCAAGGGAAACACGGTCGGAAACTTTGAACTGCTGGGCAATCTCCTTGGACACATCAAGCACAATTGGCATAGTCCACACGAGGCCGTTAGCAAGTCTCATGTTCTCAACAACGGACTCATAGTCCTTCTGGTTCAAGAAACCTTCCAAGGGGGAGAACCCACCGTTGATGATCATCTCAAAGTCACATAGCTGACGGGCATTCAGCGTGATCTGTGGCAGTGTGGAGGACTCTTGCAAGAGAGCCTGCTTCTTTGGGGCATCGCGGGCGATGAGGTCCTTGAGGACACCTCCGTGTGGGGTCAACGGCATTTTGTTAGCAGATGGTGAATGTGATTAAGCAGGAGATCATCACTGTGACAGAGCATGATAAAAACTTCTTCCAGTTTTATATGGGCCTTGGGCTCTGGCCCGCCGTCAACGAAATGTGTAGTAGTTTGTTGCAAAGCCACGTGACCAGCAGCCATTTCAGGTGCCACACCACAGCCACAGCCATCGGACATCAGCCACAGCCATCAGCCACTTTTACCCTTTGGAATTAATCTCCGTTGAACAAGTTGTATGTATTCACCCATACTCTTTGAGTGCGTTCGTGTTGAGTCTTTGTGGCTGCCTAACAGCGCTACAAACGGAAGTGGTGAAGATCTGTGATTTTGTGGCTCGACGCTAAGGATTGTCGTGATGATGAGAGTAAGATCTGCTTGATTGCCAAGCTCAGCAAGCTAACTATGGCTACTTCATACTCTTCAATTTGTAACATGCAATATATATAAAATAGAATAGTACTTATATATCCGGGTATCTTAAAAAGGGACAAATAAAGAAGGCAAAATAAAAGAGAATCTAATTAATCACAAGACAATGTTGATGAAAACAATCGATAACAAACCCGCCAAGCCCTTCAACGTGCTAGCACCGCCTTCGTACACACTTAGACTTGGTGGTGTAGCCTCAAACGTAGTGTGCAGTGTAGAGTGCGGTGTCTCGTCAATGGGAGGCACAGATGTGGCGGTGTTGGTGATGGTCGTGTCTTCAGTCACAGTGGTCTCTGTGGATGTGGTGATGGCTGGGGACTGCGAAAGGCCTGTGTACTCAGAAGCCGTTTGCGTGGTGATGGCTGGAGTCGTAATGAAGTCAACAACAGGTCCACTAGTAGTCCCACTTGGCTCTTTTGGAAGGATGCTAGTGAAGGCAGTAGAAGATAATGATGAAGAAGACTCCAAGACTGGTATCGTCGTAGCTGTGATCGTAGACGTCTCTGGAATCACAATGGATTCGATCGACGTAGTGGTCGTAGAGTTGCCAAATGGTGGAACATATGTTGTTTGTGGCGGAACATTGATATCAACGGTAATGGTGAGGTCTCCAGTGGTCGAAGAGTATGGCTCAGTGGACGTGGAAGTGAAAGGTTCACTCCAGGTCAACGTTCTTGTGGTCGTCGTAGTAGTTGGAACATCGATATCAACTGTCTCAGTGAGATCACCAGAGGAGATTGACTCCGTAGTGATGGCATAGGTTGAAGAGCCTGGAACGTTGACATCGACAGTCACAGTCAGATCACCAGTAGTAGAGGAGTATGACTCAGTAGTAGTAGTAGAGTAGTCCTCGCTCCAGGTGAATGTTCTCGTAGTCGTCGTAGTAGAAGGACCTGGAACATTCACGTCGACAGTAACAGTCAGATCACCAGTAGTGGAAGAGTATGGATCAGTAGTGGTCGTGCTATAGTCTTCACTCCAGGTAAACGTTCTAGTGGTCGTCGTAGTAGAAGGACCTGGAACGTTGACATCGACAGTCACAGTCAGATCACCAGTAGTAGAGGAGTATGACTCAGTAGTAGTAGTAGAGTAGTCCTCGCTCCAGGTGAATGTTCTCGTAGTCGTCGTAGTAGAAGGACCTGGAACATTCACGTCGACAGTAACAGTCAGATCACCAGTAGTGGAAGAGTATGGATCAGTAGTGGTCGTGCTATAGTCTTCACTCCAGGTAAACGTTCTAGTGGTCGTCGTAGTAGAAGGACCTGGAACGTTGACATCGACAGTCACAGTCAGATCACCAGTAGTAGAGGAGTATGACTCAGTAGTAGTAGTAGAGTAGTCCTCGCTCCAGGTGAATGTTCTCGTAGTCGTCGTAGTAGAAGGACCTGGAACATTCACGTCGACAGTAACAGTCAGATCACCAGTAGTGGAAGAGTATGGCTCAGTAGTGGTCGTGCTATAGTCTTCACTCCAGGTAAACGTTCTGGTTGTAGTAGTCGTGGAAGGTCCTGGAACATTCACATCGACAGTAACAGTCAAATCACCAGTAGTGGAGGAGTATGGCTCAGTAGTAGTGGTAGAGTAATCCTCACTCCAAGTGAATGTTCTGGTAGTAGTAGTCGTGGAAGGACCTGGAACGTTAACATCGACAGTCACAGTCAGATCACCAGTAGTAGAAGAGTATGGCTCAGTAGTGGTCGTGCTATAGTCTTCACTCCAAGTGAATGTTCTCGTAGTTGTCGTAGTAGAAGGACCTGGAACATTCACGTCAACAGTAACAGTCAAATCACCAGTAGTGGAGGAGTATGGCTCAGTAGTGGTCGTGCTGTAGTCCTCACTCCAAGTGAATGTTCTGGTAGTAGTAGTCGTGGAAGGACCTGGAACGTTAACATCGACAGTCACAGTCAGATCACCAGTAGTAGAAGAGTATGGCTCAGTAGTGGTCGTGCTATAGTCTTCACTCCAAGTGAATGTTCTCGTAGTTGTCGTAGTAGAAGGACCTGGAACATTCACGTCAACAGTAACAGTCAAATCACCAGTAGTGGAGGAGTATGGCTCAGTAGTGGTCGTGCTGTAGTCCTCACTCCAAGTGAATGTTCTGGTAGTAGTAGTCGTGGAAGGACCTGGAACGTTAACATCGACAGTCACAGTCAGATCACCAGTAGTAGAAGAGTATGGCTCAGTAGTGGTCGTGCTATAGTCTTCACTCCAAGTGAATGTTCTCGTAGTTGTCGTAGTAGAAGGACCTGGAACATTAACATCAACAGTCACAGTCAAATCACCAGTAGTGGAGGAGTATGGCTCAGTAGTAGTAGTAGAGTAATCCTCACTCCAAGTGAATGTTCTGGTGGTCGTCGTAGTAGAAGGACCTGGAACATTAACATCGACAGTAACAGTCAGATCACCAGTAGTGGAGGAGTATGGCTCAGTAGTAGTGGTAGAGTAATCCTCGCTCCAAGTAAACGTTCTGGTGGTCGTAGTCGTGGAAGGTCCTGGAACATTAACATCAACAGTCACAGTCAGATCACCAGTAGTGGAAGAGTATGGCTCAGTAGTGGTCGTGCTATAGTCTTCACTCCAAGTAAATGTTCTGGTGGTCGTAGTCGTGGAAGGACCTGGAACATTCACGTCAACAGTGACGGTAAGGTCACCAGTTGTAGACGAGAAAGGCTCGGTAGTTGTGGTGGTGTAGTCTTCGCTCCAGGTAAACGTTCTGGTAGTTGTAGTGGTAGATGGTTCTGGAACCGTACACTCATCCATTGGTGTCAGAACAGCAATCGTACCAGTAGAAGCACCAGGGTCTAGGGAAGTGGAAAGAGAAGTATCGCAACCAGTCCATGCCTCAGTGGTAACAATCAATGGAACAGCGACAGCATTGGCATCTGCCGAAGCTATGACAATGTTTTGGGTTTGTATGGAGGTTACTTCACCCTGTGAGCAAGTCATATCATAGGAGATCTTGTTTTGAACCTGTGTTGTCTCACTAGATTGGTATTGGAAAGCAGTAACCCAAACACGATAGCCAGCTGGAAGATCCATTAGTGTGATTAACAATGTGTTGTCAGAACAAGAAGTGAAGATGCCATCACTAGTATATGAAAGTGGATAAAGGAAATCGTTGAACTCATTGGATGCGTAAACTTGGAGGAGGTTGCAGTCAATACCACCATCTCCTTGAGTATCGGAGTCAAAGACAATGGTAATATCACCGTTCTGGTCACATGTTGGAAGCAGAATATAGTTCTCGACAGACCCGTAGCCTGTGGTATGTGCCTGAGAAAAGATATCATTGGTATCTTCCGTTGCTGCGAGATTGATACTCGTAGACAAGTCTCCCCATGTGACAGTGTTTTCACCAGCCTTCCAGTACGAAGCGGCGTCCATTTCAACAGCATAGGTGCTACCACCAACAGATAACGTGACAACAAAAGAGACAGAACCTGTAAGGGCTTGGTCCTGTGGAGCACCATCGAGAACTGTACAGGACAAAATCGAGTGATCAAGAATGTAACCACCCTGTGTAGCAGTACACTCAATCACGTCAACACCATCGACAGAAGCAGTAACAGAGGTATCACTCCCAGTAAAGAGAACGCGAGTGATATATGGCATATCGAGAGTGAAAACAGTACCAGGCACAGCTTGGCCCTCTGGAATGTTGAAATCAAGTGTTACATCCCATCCAGACAATGGCTTGTTGCTTCCATCACTGGAAGTTATTTCCAGAGAAGAAAAGAAATCAGCAGCATATGACGCTTGAAAGAGAACAAACAAAGTAACAAAGTAACCAAGGTTCATGGTTGCGCCTTTGATTTGAAAGAGAAAAAGCACGTGTGTATGTGTTCTTAAAAGAAGTAAAACAACGGTAAGACATGCTCTCAAACAAAGGCAAAACTGACTGTTATATATCCCACACAAAGGAATAACATCCGTGTATTCATGGAAGAAGCGGCATCCTCATATCACTATGTGTATGCGTGTGGAACATCCTCAAATGCGGGCAAGTATCTGAAACGACGCCTCAAAGAAGAAATTCTAGCAGAAGAACTTGTCAAAGAAGGGTTAACTACATGCAAGTCATGCAAGTGTTTCGAAGAAAAGAAATTAGCTGCAGCAGTAGAAGTTTTGACAAATTGTGTCGCTGAAGAACCACTCCAAAGACTGCCAATACTTTCACGTACCAAATGCTTCATAAATGACTTTATTGAACCAAATTTGATATGAAAAATAAGAAGGAAGTCATGTCGGGTATAATTTTAGCACGCTTTAGTGGTTTTCGGAATGCTATGTTGATGTGTAGTGTGTAGCGCAATAGCATGCATGGAACAACGTAAGACCAAAAGCACAGGAACCGAGGCAATGCAATGTAAGTAGAGATCTGGCGAAGTAAGATACTCAGAATGCCTCATTTCGGATGATTGTGCATTTCGGCTTTCAGGGCGAACTGAGCGTTTTATGGGGATAGCCCCATTTGGGACTTCATTATTTCCCGATTCGGACATCAATGAGATCAGTTTTGTGTGCTAGATTAGGGATTATTACTGAAACACACACAAATTATTCTGCTGATATTTCGTGTTAGAAAATATTAATTGTTTTTTAATGGGCTATTACTAGGGGTTCGTTTTGAAGGATATGAATTTAGTCACTTCGAAGGCGAGTTGACAACAACATGCCGAATCATATGTAATAAAGCGGAACAACTAGAATCTCAATTAAATACTTGTGGAAAGACATATCATTATCAGTAATCAAACTTAGGCTAACACTAAATTTAACTTTCTTCATATTAGCCGAACGAGCTAAATGCACAGATGATCTGAAGATCCTAGGGGAGAGACCTACCAAGAAAACCAAACCTTCTCTTGAGGAACTGAATTAAGCCAAGCCCAGCCAAATGGAGCTTCCGTAGTTTCCCAATCTTTGGATGTTGTTTGCATGTTTCATGCAATGTCCTATGTTTCGGTGTAGATCACTCTGTACGTCATTCCAAAAGCAGATCTCGGTAGTGTAGGTGAAGCTCTGCTCCTGGATTCCACTTACCCCAAACCGGTCAAATACTGTAATCTTTAGGAAACTCGTAAAGCAAAACATGCAACTACCTGAGAGATACGTCATGCAATGTTTGAGAACACTTTTCGAGTGCCTCAAGAATGGTAGAGGAATTACCCTTTTGGGTTCTCAATGGCACAAAGGCGGTAAGGCTTTGCCGGCTACGCGGATAGGCGCCAATCAACGGATTGAAGAATATGCAGAATCTAATTATTTTAGTGTTTTAGAAGTGTTTTAAGTGGCCTAACAGACCATTATGATTATAGTTATGGTGATACACGCTAGTCATTACTTGGCTGTTTTTGTGGATGTTTGGAAGACCCACCAGCTTACATTCTTCCGGCCATATCAGCGATGATATGACAACAGCTTTAGACATCTCCTGTTATTTTGCAAATATGGTAAACGCAATATACCTCATCAAATGGAGTTGAACGGAGTGATTATACAGTAGACAGTAAAGCTCCTGCAACACTTCCACTTTAGGAAATTTTCGCACACTGCCGCCATATTCTCATCGCCATAATCCATAATCATTGAACTTTCTAATGAGTTTCTCTTTCGGACGATCCTTTCATTTCGGTGTAAGATGCTGAGAACGAAGATTCCTTTGTTTTATGCGAGAAGCTCGTTTACTCGGTTACAATCTTCTGTGCCATTTGCCCACAAATTGGCCGATCTTCGGCAGTCCAACAAGCCATCACACACTCAGTACAAAGAGCTTCTGACCCATCCTCAGATCGGCGAGCATATCGATTCCGTTGGTGAAATATTCAAGATTGCCGAAGATGATTTGCATATAAAGAACGAGAGCAAAGCAGAGTTGCACAACCTTGTGTTGAAGAACCTCTTGAAGCACGACTCGAGCTTGGTGAGTTCACACATGAAAGCGCTGTCCCAGATGGGGGCCAAACTTGACATTGATGCACTGAACGAGGTGATCAAAATGAACAAGGGAAGGGTCGATTCTTCGTGGGAGATTTTTGCCAAATGGTGTCATGAGAATGAACACATCAAAAGAGAGGAGGTACAAGATGTGTTGAAGAGCGTCTTGGACAAAGTTGTGTACGGTGACCCAAGCGAACAAGAGGAAGGGTTCAAGTTAGAAAGCGATGGATTATTGAGATCTGTTTGGATTATGAAGAACATGGACACTGTGGATCATGAAACCAAGTCTCATGTCATGCAAGAGCTGCTCAATAATAAAGAACTTGCACTTGTTGGGACTCTCGGTATCGATACACTTTCAGAGATTGCCCACTTGGGGTTAACTGATGAAATGTTATTATTCATTTGGAGTGTATTCCCTGATAAGGAGCTTACTCAGAAGGTAGATGACGAACATTTGTTCATTCTGGAGAGATTATGTGTAATTCTATCCAAGGAAACACCAATCGGCGATGAACTGTGGGGTCCATATACGGTGACGAAGTGGGATGCTTTGAACAACAAGATGCCACAATCACTCCATGTTGAGATAATTGAGAAGCCGGTTATTGACGATGGATTACTTTTCACGCAGTTAACGAAATCTCTGGAACCTTACTTGAATTCTTCATCTGGAGTCTATACCTCGTTGAGACAAACCTTACTGAAATGCTACGGTATGTACCAAGGGAACTTCCAGGAAGCGTGTAAGCTGTATTCTGAGTACATTGTTGACCACAAGTACGACGTGGACTCATACATGACGACAATGACTCAGATTTTCTGTTATTTAGCTGCAGAGAGTAAGAGCAAGATCTACCTCCAATTAGCAGAGTCAATGATTGCACCAGAATGCACACCAGTGCAATCTATCAGAGCACAGATCTTGGCGTATTCGATGCTCGGTCATTCAGTTAAGGCACTGAATATTTATAACTATTGGATTTCAAAGCTGTCGAAAAAGACTAACGAACATGGCGTCTCCCAGGCTGGTCTCCTGACTGAGTCGTTGGTTCTTGCCTTCCTGGCAAATGGCGAGCGTGAGTTTGCCTATGTCATTAGAGAAGGTGCCATAGAACATGGGATATTGGAAAGTGAACAATCACTGGCTCGGGTGAAGGCCATTTTCAAAAGATATGGCGAGGTGCTGGGCCAAGAGGAGGAAAGTGGGTTGAAAGGATTGATGGAGACGGAGGTGCTGTTGGCTATAGAGAGCCTGTAATTACTATGCTCAGTATAGAATTGGATTAGCACACTCTATTATGTATATAAGGAGATAATTGCATAAACTGGAAGACCAGAAGCATTAATTGAATGTTAGATGGCTATTGATGGAAACATCCGGACACCAAGAGATCATTGTGATAAAACGCACCACGTTGACGTCAAATGAGCAAAGCAGATGAGTTGTAGAACGATATTTACTGGGAAAAGGCGAAATGTCCGATATAATTGAGCAGGTTAAAAGGAAACTCGAAGGTCCGATCGACTATCCTTCGCAGAAATACACGTACAACTCGTCACTTTACCTGTTGTCGTTTGGTACTGGTGTCGCGTGTCTTGCGGGCTTCACCACACAGCGTTTGGACGTGTTGATCTACGTGTTTGTGGCGTTCATGGCATTTGCCCTGCTGCTATTTGTGCCTCCTTGGCCACAGTATAACAAGGCTGGAAAGATCCAATGGCTCGAGCCCGAGGTGCCCAAGTTTGAGTGATCTTTGAGTGTGAAGCTTTTTCGGGTGACTGATTCACTGTACGGTTGTTGGGATCGGAAGTGCTTAGAAGTGTATCGAAACAAGGAGAAGGATCTAATGAATGCATCTATGATGATTGCTTTTGTAGAAATGGAAGATTTTGAGAGAAAATGCCGTGATTTGAATAAATTCGTATCGCGGAGATTCTCGCTGACCACTCATCTCTATATAATCCCGGGGATCTCTCTACACTTCTACCAAGAATATACACTTTACACAACCAATTGAGAAGATGTCATTCCTTGGTCTGGACCTGTCCACACAACAGCTCAAGCTGCTGGTAACCAACGAGCAGCTGCGTGTGACACACTCCTACACCGTTGAGTTCGAGAAGGACCTGCCGCAGTACAAGACCACAAAGGGAGTTTATACCAATGCTGATTCCGGTCAGGTGGTGGCACCAGTTGCCATGTGGCTTGAAGCTCTCAATAAAATCCTTGATACAATGAAGGATGACGACACGTTTGACTTTGCCAGTGTCAAGGGTATATCAGGGTCGTGTCAACAGCACGGTTCAGTGTACCTGTCATCCAAGATCCACGGTGCGTTCGAGTCCTCGGCATCACAAAGCGATAAGTCTTTTAAAGAGATCTTGAAAGAAGAGTGCTTCTCACTGCAGACTGCTCCCAATTGGCAGGATCACTCGACTGGCGTTGAGATCAAGGTATTCGAGGACCACATTGGTGGCAAAGAACGATTGGCTCAAATCACTGGATCCAGAGCGCATTACAGATTCACTGGGCCTCAGATTAGAAAAATTGCACACGATCATCCAAAGGAGTATGCTGATACCGATCGAATTGCGCTTGTTTCGAGTTTCCTTGCCTCGTTGTTCGTCGGAAGAGTTGCAGATCTCGAAGAAGCAGATGCGTGCGGCATGAACTTGTACGACATCCCAAATAGAGAGTGGTCTCAAGAGTTATTGGAGATTTGTTCATTATCTCACGAGAAAGATGGTGTTACTGATAAGGCACAGCGTGCTAAGGCTGTTGAGTCATTGAAGAAGAAACTGGGACACGTGACGCCAGTTGGTCACAAGAACATTGGTGCAGTATCTGAATACTTGGTCAAGAGATACGGGTTTTCTCCAAATTGCAAAGTCTACTCCTTCACGGGTGATAACCTGGCAACGATCCTGTCATTGCCTTTAAACCAGGATGAGCTGTTGATCTCGCTTGGTACCTCTACCACTGTTCTACTTGTGACCAAGACATATGCTCCGTCTTCAAACTACCACTTGTTTATCCATCCAACTATCGCTGATGCTTACATGGGTATGATTTGCTATTGCAATGGGTCGCTTGCACGTGAGAAAGTTAGGGATGTTCTTAATGACAAGTACGGCAAACCACACGCAGATTGGACGTTGTTTGACGAGATCTTGGATAAGTCAGCAAGCTTTGACAACAAGTTGGGGGTCTACTTCCCACTAGGCGAGATCGTTCCAAACAGAAAGGCACAGACCGTGAGAGCGACTCTTAACGAGGATGGTTCGATCAAAGTTGTTGAATCTTGGGATGCAGAACTCGACGTTGCTGCCATTCTCCATTCACAGGCTCTCTCATGCCGTGCTCGGTCTTGTCCAATGCTGTCTGTGCAGAGAAAGACTGCTATACCACAGGCAGAGGACCTCGAGTTTGACGAGAAGGTCATCCAGGCGATCAACTTCTCACAAAGACCGCACAAGGCCGTCTTTGTAGGCGGGGCCTCCAAGAACATCCACATTGTTCGCCAATTTGCAGAAGTGCTCGGTGCCGATGAGAACCTGCGCTTTGACAACCCGAATGCGTGTGCTCTTGGTGGGGCTTTCAAAGCATCCTGGTCTGTCTACAGAGAGGACGGTGGTGCTGAGGAATACCACGCTTACTTGGACGAGAGGTTTGAGAGCGATGCGATGGAGGTTGTCGAGGCAGAGGACAAGTGGGAGCAGTTCATTCCAGGGCTCAAAATGTTGAAGGAGATCGAAGACATCTCTGTGCAATAAATATACAAGATTCTATAGACGATAGGTATGCGCAGCATCAGCATTGTAGGATCATATCGCTTATGCGTGTCTTGTGAGTGCTATCTGCCTCGTGTGTGTCTTCTGCACGACGATGCATCTCGTGCATCTGTCTCGTTGTATCCCCATCACTGAGGAGATAATAATATCCATATACTTGTCTTATGCTTGTCTTATGCCATGGCTACGTCTTATAAGCATTTCTAGTTTATTCATCCCCAGCGCCCCCTCAACTGCTATATGAGGTGTATACAAAACCAAAGAAAACAGAAACAAACAAGCAAAAAACAAATGCAAAAAAAGACAAGCAAAGAGATATACATATGCAGTAATCAGAAGGAGACGTCCTTCCCAGCAGCAAAGCTGAACAATAGGAAGAAGTTGAGTGCTGTGATGAAAACCCAGATCGCCACAGCTGCAATGTTGGTCAGTGTGCTATTGCTCATGTCCTTGTACTCACGCTCATCGTCCAAGTCCTCATCCAGGTTATCCTGCTCATCGACGTCCATGTTCATGAGCCCAATGGATTCCTGGTGCGGCTTGTTGTTGACATCCACACGCATGATCTTCTTGGAGGCCGTAAAGTAGATGAGAGGAGCAGACACAAAGGGCAGAAGCAAAGAGAGCACAACTTGCGATGCATTGAGCGCACCACTCAGGCCAGAACGACCAGCAACAAGCACAAGAATGAGACATGGAGTAATAGCAACAGATCTAGTGATGAGTCTTCTCACCGCTGGAGGAAGGCTCCAGTGGAGGAAACCTTCAGACACCATCTGACCGGAAAGCGTGCAGACAATACCCGCGGACTGACCTGAAAAGAGCAAAGCCAGCACAAAGATCAGTCCAGCAAACTTGGACAAGTTCTCAGACAGAAGGTTATAGATTGAGAACAAATCTGTGTCCTTTTCACCATTCAGAGTCGAACCTGCCACGATGAGAATAGCAGAGTTGACAAAGAGAGCAACGGTGAAAAGAGAAACTACCAGCTCGGCAATCGTGTAGTGCATGGTTTCATCAATAGCAGCCAAACTAGGCTTGTAGTCCGTGTAACCATCGTCAACATCAACAGGTTTATAGTTGCCGTTTGCCATATCAAACTCCTTCAGTCTTGCCTGGACCAACCCACTACCCAAATACAACGAGTGTGGCATGACGGTTGCACCGAGGATTGCTAAACTGAGATAGAGACCGTCACCTTCGACAATCTCCCTACTCGGTAAGAACCCTTCCATAACGGCACCAAAGCTGAAATCGACGGTGAAGAGCTCAATGGCAAAGCAAATGACGGTTAAAAGCACCAGTACAGAGACAAAGCCTTCAAAGACTCTGACAATCTTCATACCGCCATTTGGTCTATAAGCCATGAGCACAATGAGAACATCCACAATTGTCAGGATGACACCAACAATGAGTGGGATCCCGAATAAAATGTTGAGAGAAATGGCAGTACCAATGACCTCGGCAAGATCTGTAGCAATGATGGCCACTTCAGCAAGTGCATAGACAACAAGGTTAAGCTTCCTAGGAAGGTGTTCTCTGCAATTCTGAGCGAGGTCAAGACCTGTGACGGCCCCAAGTTTGGCACACAGGATTTGCAACACAGCAGCGAGGATCGTGGACAAGAGCACAGAGAATAGCAGCTTGTACTGGTGCGCTGAACCGGCAGCAACAGCAGTGGAATAGTTACCAGGGTCCATGTAGGAGACGGAGACCATGATCCCAGGCCCAATGAACTTGGAGTACTTGACCAGTGTGAGTTTCAACCTTTGTAAACGTGACGGAAGAGTCGCTTGGGACACGGCTAACAGGGATGGTGTTACTGTTGTGGAATGCACATCTGCTGAGACAGGAGCTGGCGATGGAGTTTCAGCAAGTGGCTTCTCAGTGACTGATGAGGCAGTCGAAGTCGCATCGTCGTTTGTGTTTGCCGACGAGGACGTTCCACCGACGGAAGTTTCATTGGTTGTCCGACTCTTGTTTGGCGTCGCGTCAACCTGGCTGGATGTGACTGGCTGGTACGAGTGGTAGTGAGCCTCCTCGTCGCCTGGTGCCTTGGTGAGCCGGGACACCAGCTTCCTAGGTATCTCCTTATCTATCTTGGCGAAGTTCATGACGGGCCCCTTTTTGCGGTGCGCAGTGTGTTTGTTTACTCTTCTTTACCCCGGCGATGATAGCTGGCTGGCAACGTGACGGTGAAGATGTTTCTCAAGGGAAGCGACGGAGCAACGCAAATCGGGAGGACGGTCTCAGCGGAAAATGGACAGTGCAAGCAAAGACTCGTGGAAGCAGTCTGGCCAAGAAGAAATAGCCGTGATGATCTTGAGAGGAGAGGAAAAGCTGTGTTTTCTGGGAAGGAAAGCTGTGCTGGCGCAAAAGGGCAAAAAAAGGCGGAAAAAGACTACTACAAACCCGGACACCGCCAGCGGCCAGCGGAACCACCCGGGTGCCGTGGACCCGCACGGCCGGAACCGGGAAGGGTTAATTGTGTCTATCCACTCTTCAATTCTATTAATCTATCTATACTTCATCTATCTTAGTCTCAACGTCCCAAAGCAGAGGTGATCTCCTCGACAACAGGTCTGAGGAAGTCCTTCTTGTTCGGCACAAAGTGGCCACCGTCGTGCTCAAAGATGGCCTTCTTGTCCTCCGGGTACATGGCTGCCAGATATTTTGATCTAACACTTGGAACAGAGTTGTCATTTGATCCGTAGATGAAGATGGACTTTGTGACAAAAGATGGGTCATCTACTGGCACAGTGAATGCCTTTTGGTACTTCTCGGTGATCTGCAACTCTCCTTCTGCACCGTCAGGCTTAGGCTCTGTGAATGAGTATCCAGAGACCTCGAGGGCGAACTTGAAATAATCCTGAATGCCAGCTAGTTCAGGGTAAGTCTTGATTGTGTTGGTGATGATGGTGGACACCGCTGCGCCTTGCGAAAACCCAATGATACCGTCGTATGGCCCGTTGTCTTTAATGTGTTTAACAACAGTCTGGATCGCCTCTGTCAAGTCGAGATTTTTGGACACGTTGTCGTGATAGAACCATGCTCTGTTGACTCCACTGTCCAAGATCTCCTGCCATTTGGCATCATCAACCTCAAATGGAAGGTCTTTTTTCTCCAGGATCACAGGACCATCAATGTAATCAAGTTGGATGTTCTCTTTCTTCAAGAGTTTTCTCAAGCCGGAGGATTTCTCAGAGAAGACCTTGCCGTTCTGGAGGAATCCATGCAGACAGAGAACCCGTGATGCAGACATCTTGTACTCTCGATTCCTTTGTCTTTACAATACAAACCAGAAAAGAGAAAAAGAGTTGTAAACTCCAGTGTTGTAAACTCCGCGTGGTAGCGCCAAACCATCTGGTAAGCGCAACATCCAAAACCATCTGGTAAGCGCAACATCCAAAAGCTCCCGCGAAAAAATGGCAAAATGGCGCACGCTCGCACGCTGAGTTTGCGTTTGCGCCTTTGCGCCTTTGGCCTTTGCGCCTCCCCGCGCAATGGCGCTTGCCCGATATAATAATGGACTGGACTTTTGGCATTGGACTTTGGACTTTGGATTGAGCAATTGACAATTGAGCGTCTGGTCTGTAGGCCTGAGACTGTAGACTTCCAGTCTTTAAGACTGCAGTCCTTACACTGAAGTGACTCGCCATGACTCACAGCCAGCAGCTCCCCTAGCCGAGTCTCTTCTCTCCCCGCGCTTTCCCCGGGCCGCGCTATTGTTCTCAGGAGTCAGGGACTCAGGACGTCAGGGACTCAGGACGTCAGGACTCAGGACTCAGTGACTCAGTCCCAGTGGGCTGTTCGGACTGGCTGCTGGGCTCCCAGCTCCCAGCTCCCCGTCGGAGTGGATTTCCCAAACAGGCCAAGACGGGGCTCCCGTCCCGCCATGCGTGTCTTTGTGGGGTGTCTCTGTATATAAACACCTTTTAGCCCTTTTCTCTTCCCCACAAGAAGTGATCACCCCGTCGTAGAGAAGTGTTAAACATCAACATGTCAAACGAGACCCTTCCGGAAACGATGAAGGCTTCTGTCTTCAGAGGAGCACACCAAATTGAGTACTCGACGGTGCCAACTCCGAAGATCGAGTCTCCAAAGGACGCCATTTTGCAAATCAAAGCCACGGCATTGTGTGGAACCGAGCTCCACATGTACAGAGGTGACGTTGTGCCACAGTCTGCCAACTACATCACAGGACACGAGTTCAATGGTACTGTCGTTGCCGTTGGTGATGGTGTCAAGAAATACAAGGTTGGTGACGACGTTGTTTGTACTTTCACGACACAATGTGGCGAATGCTGGGCTTGTAAAGATGGATTGAGTTCGAGTTGTGTTGAATCCAAGGTGTTTGGCACTTGGGCGCTTGACGGTGGTCAGGCAGAGTACGTGAGAGTCCCCAATGCCGACCAGTGTCTTTTCCCCTTGCCAGAAGGCATGAACAGAAAGACTGCGTTGATGATGTCGGACATCTTCCCAACTGGGTGGCTCTGCGTAAACAACTACTTTAAGAAGGTCTTGTATAACAAGGAAAGAATCGCCAACGATACGATTCTCCAACTTGGAGCCGGTCCTGTTGGGTTGTGTTGTGTTGCAGCTGCAAAGGAGATGGGCGTCAAGACGCTTTACATTGCAGACACTGTCGAGAGCAGATTGGCACAAGCCAAGGTTCTTGGTGCCATCACAATCAACTTGAACGAGGTCAAGGACGTACCAGCGTTCATAAAGTCCAAAACTGATGGAAGAGGTGCAGATGCCATCTTTGAAGTTGTTGGTAACGCTGCTGCATTGAGATTGGGATTTGACAGCGTGCGCTCCGCAGGGTTCATTTCCTCCATTGGCTACCACCACGAGCCGTTGCCAATGTCCGGATTGGAGTGCTACTTGAAAAATATCTCGTTGCAATTTGGAAGATGCCCAGTCAGATCCATCTTTGAAGACGCTTTCGAAGTGTTCAAGAGAGTCTCGTCCAAGTTTGACGACTTCATCGACACCTCGATGCCCCTCAGTGAGGTCGCCACCGCCTACCAGATCTTTGACCAGCACAAGGTCAGAAAAGTGGCCTTTGAAGTTAACGAGTAGCGGCCTTTTTAAGTATATAAGTGAACATCTAATCGATGTGATGACTAAGCGACCTGCAATGTAAGATTCTGTGCGCCGACCAAAATTTGACATATTTTACGAATGTGTGGTGTGTCCCGTACCGAAAACAGAAACTTTTCTTTTCGCTGTGCTTTTTGCTGTGTGGAACCCCAAACCAACTAGAAAGTTGCACTTTGAGGTTGAGATTGTAAGGGAACCCGGAAGAGGAGAATACAAAAAGCTGGAGGAGAGAATAGTACTATTGGTAATGACGAACAAGGATCACAAGTTTAGACACACGACGGCCTCGCGCAGAGCCTCAGTCGTTTATGGCTCACAAGGGAAGGGAGGCCTTTACATACCTTCAGACTTTCTTTACAGAACAAAGGAGGAAAGGCCTCTCTCTGCTCCCCCGACAACAAGTTATGTGGACGATACGCCTTCTGAAACGACTTCTGGGTCCACGGATCTGGAGCAGGCGGAACACCACATGGTGAAAGATGAGTCAACAACAGAGTTGCTTGAAGAGGAAAGAGAGCTTCTCGAAGACAACCATCTTCTCCCGTCTCTTTCAAACATGCCATCTGATGAGGAGGCTATGATAGACAATGCATGGGAGCAGGCAGTGACATTAGGCGGCATCAAGACTACAGTACGCTTTGAGATGAAGAGTCTTGCACGCTCATCTGCACCAATGGTTGTCACTTTCTTATTACAAAATTCTCTATCATTAGCATCTATCTTCTCCGTTGGGCATATTGGGAAAGATCCATTGGCAGGTATTACACTAGGATCTATGACGGCAAACATTACAGGATTTGCCGCTATTCAAGGCCTGACGACTTGCCTGGATACACTGTGCTCACAGGCTTATGGTGCCGGCAAATACGAGCTTGTTGGATTACAATTCATCAGATGCTCGATATTCGCAATAACATGCTTTGTACCAATAGCTGCTGTTTGGATATGGTATGCGGGACCGTTGTTAAGAGTGTTTGTACCTGATGGTGAACTAATAGACATTGCAGCTCGATACTTGAGGATTGTCAGCTTTGGTGTTCCAGGGTTTATTCTCTTTGAATGTGGCAAGAGATTCTTACAATGTCAAGGTGTATTCCATGCAAGCACCTATGTCTTATTGTTTTGCGCTCCATGCAATGCGCTTATGAATTACCTATTTGTGTGGAAGTTTGGACTCGGGTACCAGGGCGCCCCTTTAGCAGTCATGATAAACTATTGGTTAATGCCATTGGGGCTCCTAGTATTTGTGTTGTATAACAAGCACTGCCTACACTGTTGGCCACGGAATTTCAAAATTAAACAGGCGTTTGAGAACTGGGCAAAGATGATTGAGCTTGCACTACCTGGTGTCATCATGGTTGAAGCGGAGTTTGTTGGGTTTGAGATTGTTACGATTATTGCATCGAACTTGGGTATCACAGAACTCGCAGCACAGAGTGTTGTCAGTTCGATCTGTGCATTGGCATACCAAGTTCCCTTTAGTGTTAGTGTTGCCACTGCCACGCGTGTTGCCAACTACATTGGTGCATGTTTACCAAAGAATGCTCGCATTTGCTGTGAAGGCTCGATGAACTTGGGTGTTATCATTGGTTGCTTCAACAGTTTCATCATGTTCTACTTCCGCAGGGAGATTACAAACTTTTTCACGAACGACAAGGATGTCATTGAAGAAGTCATCAAGACGATGCCCGTAATAGGGTTCATGGGGATCATTGACTGTATCAACGCCTGCTCTGCCGGGTGCATGAGGGGACAGGGGAACCAGAAAATTGGTGGTGTCATCACACTATTTGCCTTCTACGCTGTGGGATTGCCACTCTCGTGTATCTTGACGTTCAAGTACTCGATGGGCCTCAAGGGTCTTTGGATGGGTATCGTCATTGGGTTGGTGACGATGTTCTGTGGCCAGTTCTACACGGTGTTTGTGCACTCAAATTGGGACAAGATCGTGCGAGACGCGAAGAACAGGAACGACGAGTGAACATAATCAGATAGAATCGGACTTATAGTAATAGTAGGGAATAGGTAATGTAATGGCACTAGTAGTATCTTATGACGTCATCGATAAATCTGATATGCGGCCCTTACCGTGTTTACATCTCTCTTTTTTGTGGTGTCCGGGTGTCATGAAATCTATGTTGTTTTGATAAGCAGAAAGGTGCAATTTCATTGCCAGACAACACGCTGTTTAGTTTAAAACTGAAAGGAGAGAGAGACGGAGAGAGAGGACAAGATGCCCGAGCAGGTACCAGGGTCGCCCCGTGAACGCCACTTCATCTCGATCCCCGTCGAGCGGACGCCGCACTCCGTCATGGCGAGACGTGAATCGTTCCTTAATAACCCGATTGGCTCCTTTAGAGGTGTGAACTCGCTCTCGAGATTTGCCTCGTCCTATAGCAGAGCCCAGTCCTTCAGGGCAATTGAGCCATTCAGCCACCACACGAGATCTTACTTCAGAGACGACGATGAGCTCTACGACAAGGACACTTTGGCACCGTCATTCCACGGCCAACGTCTCTCGACGGTGCTACAGCGGAATGATTTCCGTCATGATTTCGACTCTTTGAGACCAAGACCAAGCCACGATAGCATGGCTATCGATGATAACAACGACTCAGATGCCATTGATGACGCCTCCTTTGCGCATTCGTCCATTTACTCCTATGGAGCGACGCAGAATCTCGACACTAATTTCACTGATTTCCAAGACTCTGCATCACTGACGCTCAAGAAAGTCGAAGCTCGTGGGAAAGTTGTTACTGTCATTGCAGGTCAATCCACTGCCCCACAGACTATCTTCAACAGTGTCAATGTGCTTATTGGGATTGGATTATTGGCACTTCCCCTGGGACTCAGCCATGCGGGTTGGTTCATTGGTGTTCCGGCACTTGCTCTATGTGCGCTGTTGACTTATCGTTCTGCTGATCTCTTGTCCCGTTGCATGGATACTGATCCTACTTTGATGACTTACTCAGACTTGGCTCATGTCACTTTTGGACAAAAGGGCAGAGCGCTCATCTCGATGCTATTCTCGATGGACTTGATTGCATCGGGTGTTTCCCTGATCGTCCTCTTTGCAGACTCGTTGAACGCACTATACCCAGAGATCTCTATTAATAAATTCAAACTCATTGCATTCTTGGTCTTAACACCACCTTCGTTTCTCCCACTCAACATATTGAGTGTCATCAGCTTGGCTGGTATCTCATGCACAATAGGCGTCGTCATTGTCATCTTCGCCTCGGGTCTTTTCAAGCAAACAACACCTGGTTCTCTCATCGAGTTTGCCCAGACAAACATGTGGCCAAACACAATGGCAGATGCACTCATTGCCATTGGAATCCTTATGGCGCCATTTGGAGGTCACGCTATCTTCCCAAACTTGAAAGTCGACATGAGACACCCTTACAAGTTCCAGGACTGTTTGAAAGTGACATATTCAATCACTTTTATTACAGATATGTCTATGGCAGTTATTGGTTTCCTAATGTTTGGTGGTGCAGTCAAGGATGAGATCACGAGAAGCGTTCTCTTGACAAAAGGTTACCCAAAAGCAACGTATTTCCTCATCTGCGCATTCATGGCAACAGTACCACTGTCGAAAACACCACTTAACGCGAGACCAGTCATTTCCATCTTGGATATAATCTGTGATACACACGATATATCATCATACCGTGGGTTCAGCTATATGTGGAGATACGCTCTTCGCCTTACAAACAGAGTCTTCGTTAATGCTCTCTTTGTCGTCATTGCCATTGTGTTCCCAGAGTTTGACAAGATCATTGCATTCATGGGTGCAGGTCTCTGTTTCTTGCTCTGCCTCATCCTTCCATCTGCATTTTATTTGCACATTTGCAAAGACACAGTGACACCAGGAGAGAGATTACAGTGCTGGATCACCATTATCGTCAGTGCCATCTTCTCCATTGTCGGCACTGCTGCTGCGATCATCTACTAGTGACAAAACACACCATACTTCGTACATACATGATTAGTAACATTGTGATACATTCAGGTAATTCCACCTGCCGTAGTGTCTTTTAATTGAGGAAAAAGAGAAGAGAAATGAAGACTTATCATGAACGTGCCCATACCATTTTGGTGCGAAATTTTTTGAGTGAAGAAGCTCATCGCTGGTAGTAATCTTTTCTTTAGAAAAGAACTCAAAAGGAATAAGGAACCAGGGTAATATTCATGGATCCAATAATCGAGACGTTGAAGGAGAATCCTGCGTGCCTGCTCGATGGCTCCGCGGGGTCCGCGCAGATTCTCCAGCTCGTGAAGTCAATATTTGACCCAATCACAAAGGGTAACTCTGTGCTCGATGAGATATACGTTGAAGGGCTTGATGCCTCGCAAGTTTGGCCACAGGCGAAGCTGATATTGGAGTCTGTCACGGAGAGTCTCATGTTTGAAAAGATACCAGCGTTGAGCGAAGAAATATCTAAGAAAATGGTACACATTTCAGAGAGTGATGTCTCCGATGGCACTGATGAAGAGGAAGATGAAGAGCATGTATTCGAAGAAGCAGACGATGACTCTGAAGAAGACACATTGGATCCTAATGGCGACTTTATTGATGATTATGTGGATGACGATGATGAAGTAGAGAAGGAAGAAGAGGATGAGGAAGAACAGGAAGACGACGAAGGTGGAGAAGATGAAGAACAACCTGACACTCCAAAAATCAAGAAGGATAAATTTGGTCTCAATGACGAATTCTTCTCTATTGATGAGTTCAACAAACAAACACTTGCACAGGAGGAAGGTCCACAGAATGACGACGATGACGATGAGATTGATTACTTTGGTGACCTTGCAGACTCTGAAGACGAGGATGTTGCATATTACGATGACTTCTTTGTCAAGCCAAACGATAAAAATGCCAAGTCAAAGAAGCAGCAGCAACCACAAAAGATTAAACCAAAGAAGGAAAAGAAACTTAAGGAAGGCTCGCTCAATGAAGACGACTTTGATGATGGTATGAAGTCTGCGATGATGGACATCTTTGGCGGGGAAGAAGATGTAAGTGCAGAGGAGGAAGATGACAAGTCAAAACAGAATCTCTCCAGTTTTGAACGTCAACAGCTCGAAATACAAAAGGAAATTGCGAAGTTGGAGAAGGAGGCAGTTGCTGAGAAGAAATGGGCAATGAAAGGTGAGGCAAAGGCCAAAGACAGACCACAAGATGCATTGTTGGATGAGGAGTTGGAGTTTGAACGTACAGCTAAGCCTGTGCCGGTGATAACAAGAGAAGTCACTGAATCACTAGAGGAGATGATCAGAAGAAGAATTAAAGAGGGAAACTTTGACGACCTACCTAGAAGAGTCATCACTGATGTCACGAATTTCAGACCGTCTTCATCCTTTGAGCTGAGCGACCAAAAGTCTTCAAAATCTCTTGCTGAAATGTATGAACAAGAGTGCAAAGGTGAAGATGAAGCCGAAGCTGAAGTCTCTGAACAACTTCAAAAGTCCCATGAAGAGATCAAGGAAATGTTCAAGTCCTTATCTTACAAGCTTGATGCTCTAAGTTCTGCTCATTTCATTCCAAGACCAGCACAGAAGGCTATCGACATCAAGGTTAACACTGCTTCTATCACCATGGAGGATGCTCAACCTTTGACGCAGTCATCAGCATCGACGTTGGCTCCTCAAGAGATTTACAAGGCTTCGAACGCTTCTAATACAAGTGAGATTCAGCTCAAGTCTGGTACTGTGTTTGCCAGAGATGAGCTGTCTAGGGAGGACAAGCAGAGAATGAGAAGAGCAAATAAGAGAAAGAGAGCTAGGGATGCATATGAAAGGGACACCAAGAATAAGAAGAAGTCCAAGAAGCAAGACGCTATCGACACGCTGTCGAAGGCGAAGAATGTTACTGTCATTGATAACAAGGGCCAGAGAAGAGACGTCGCTGGTAATGTGAAGAAGGACAAGGTTCCACAGGGCAGTTCTGCCTTAAAACTGTGATAAATAGATCATGACAACCACAGCTAGCATACTATCCTAACACTCACGATCATAATGTTCATTTTTCTTGTAGATTCAAGATGGGAAAGCTATGGCTCAGCATCCTCACGATGAATCAGGGCGAGGTTGATCTTAATCCATTTTTTCTTAAAATAGTAAACGTGTCCGATATCTTTATGATAATGCCATGAACCACGTAGTTCATAGTTCATAGATAGGCAGTTGTACTAATAACAACAGAGGCTTGAACAGTATGACGTCGGTTTCCTGCGGACTAGCACGGTGGTCTCCATGTGAAATGTGAAACCGTTCAACATCATCGTCAGCGGAAGATGGTTTGTTATCAATTATTGAGCTCAATTAGAAGGGTGACATTAGAACACCTTGACTAGCAATACTTGATTTCGACTACCCACAAAAGTCGCTTACTACCTGGGGCTAACCTTCATTTTGCATATACCACTAGATCAACATAACCTCATACAGAGCCAGAGAGAAATGGTCGAAGCAGCTCACGACGCAGTCATCGGAGCAGCCTCTTTGATCGAGCTATGGAAGGACTGGGCTTTGTTACACCAGAGGAGATTATCGCTCTTGCATCCTTACGAGTAGTCGATACCCTTTTGGCACACATGCTCTAATACCCACTTGAGATGTGAAATGAGACTTGTGCAAATATTGCTTCAGCAACTGAGCCATTATATATTTGACCTGTGATCATCTTCGTTTCTGTCCTCATGATTCAATGTTCCAGCAGTGAGCACTTTCCTGTTTGGTGAGAACAATAGATGGCACATAACGCGATGACGTCAAATCCTGAGAGCTCGTCTTCTTTAATCAAGGATTAGTGAAGGGAGTAAAATCAGATTCTTAGCATTCATAAACATTTTCTCCTGCTACATGTGTCCACTGGAATTTGTGTTTAGAATGGTACAGTCCTGGTTG